>JAOTOM010001955.1:0-85481 GCA_034440615.1 Ashinkailepas kermadecensis | reverse complement strand
ACTGTATCTTTTGGCTGTTTCAAAATTATCGTTTACTGGATATTTGAAATCGTGACATGGATATTTGAATCGTGACCTTAGGTAACGCGACCTATTTTACCTTCCAGGACAGTCACAATGCGATTTAAAGAAGTGCAGAAATGAAGTTCGATAGAATCTTTCGAAGCAAAAAAGTAAAAAAATAGGACTTCGCTCTTAAAACTATACATATCCGTTCAAAATTAGGCATGCATGATTGTTCTCGCTCTAGTTTATCGTGACCTATATGAATATGTATTTATAACGGTACATTGCTGAAATACAAGGCTTTTGGCGTTCTAGACACGTCATGGGATGATAATGTTAATCATTTGATCTTGAATGTTGTGTTGCACAAGTGTTCTAATTCGTGAGGTCAAGGGCAAAGAATGGCAGAAATGTCTCTAAATTGTGGTAGTAGATGATTTATGAGTTATACCTTACCATGAATTACAAGGAGAGAGAAGCATCCACAAAATAGCAATCACATTCCGATAACCGAGAAACCATTTGCGCAAACATTTATTACATCGCGAATATAAAGATCTACAAAAGTAGTGAAATATCAGGAAGGGCACAAACGAGGGGTGGCACCGTGTTTGGGTGCCCAGTGCTCACTGCTCACTCTCGCTGAACATGCTGCCTGTGAAGCGAGGAAATTTCTGATGTCGGACGCAGTCAAGGAGAAAGTATAGCTATTTTATGAGTCTGATCAGATTAGCCGAATGTGTCTCGGCAAGACCGACCGTGTCACGGTGCGACAGGTTGATGAAACCAAAAGTAGAGTTCAGAAAAGGTTTGCTTTGGAAAATGTGTGTGAGATATATAATATATACAAGCAAAACTCTGAAAACGATCGCACCGGCTTCTTAACCTTTGATGCCCTTCATCCGAAGCATTGCGTCTTGGCAGGCAGCAGTGGGACGCACTCGGTGTGCATGTGCACTTATCATCAAAACCCAAAACTGCTCATATCCGCTCTCGGCCTTCCCGGTCTCAAATACCGTAACCTCTTCGATCACGCTGTATTTCGCATGTGTGTGTATGTGACGCATTGAAAACCGTGATTGCATGATGCACAACTGAGGACTGCCCTGGTGAAGACGGGGTAATGAACTTTCTAAGGACTCGCGAACAAACCAGGAGAAGAGAGTGAAGGTGATTTAGCCCCAGATGATGGCTTGGATAATTATATTAGGTACAAACAGTGGATGAGCATGCATCGCTGTACACCCCAGAAATAGTTCAGACCAAAAAGGGAAGCATGTGATGTTTCAGTCCGCAAACCGTGAAGCTGATCAAGCACCACTTTGTGGCTGACAAACAAGGCCAGCACTTCACCTACACAAAGGCTATTGCCAAGGTGGGCGAAGTTATTGCCTAGTACGATTTCGCCAAAAATTAATCATTTGTGGTGCAGGATGTAGCTCAAGGCTTTCCACTGGGATTCGTCCCTGTGTACGGGGCACCCGTTTGTAGTGTACTGGCGTGAGGACGAGGTACTGGGCCATCAGAGCTACTGCTGTATCTCTGACGGCACAAAGCACAACACTGACATGGTGCATGCGTTCCTGCAACGGCTTATCCCAGAAATTCGGGCCGCAGTACCTGACCTCCGAAAATATGTATTTTACAGACGGCAGTATACGAATAAATATGACTTCGTCAATGTGTGTCACCATCAGGCAGATTTTGAGGTACCCTGCAAGCGGCTTTTTTGTCACATATCATGGCATGGACGCTTGCGACGGCATCGCGGGCACAGCCAAAGCGTGCCGCGGCTCAAGAGAGCCTCAAGCGCTCGCTTAACAACTAAATGCTGACGGTGGACGACATGTTTGAGTATGTGTCGCACAAGCTAGCCAGCTGCATCAAATTCATATTTGTATCAAAGCAGGAGGCAAGGGACGTCACGACCCACCTCACCGAGCGCTTCCCGAAAGCCATCACGGTGAAAGGAACACAGGGGTACCACAAGTTCGCACCAGTGACCCATAGCACCGTAATAGTTCATGAACTGCGTACCGATGCGGTGCGTGTGTTAATGGAAGTCGGGTGAAGTGAGACGTGTTGGTTTGCGCTCTGATACAGATTGTGTTGATTAATATTATCGCAGTGACAGATCATCAGTCTGAACTGGGATTCTGACAAGGTATGGGATGATCTACACATCTGTAGATCATTGCATTGCATTGCATTATAATGCTATACTGTAACAAATTATTGTATGGATGGACAAATTATGTTGTATGTCAATGCATGCGTCCGCGCCGAATTTTTTCTCAAGCAGTTCAAGATTAATGGGATTACTCATCGTGATGAGATACCTGCACGTGATGGGATACGTGCCACGAACATCAAAAGGCTTGTATTTCAGTAATATACTGTTCTAAACCAATATTAAAACAGGCCACGATAAACTAGCGGAAAAACAACCATGCATGCCTAATTTTGAAAGGATATGTATGTTTTTATGGGTAAAACCCTATTTTTATTTCTTTTTGGTTCGAAAGATAATATATCGGATTACATTTCTGCGCTTTTTCAAATCGCATTGTGACTGTCCCGATAGTTAAAGTAGGTCACGTTACGTTAGGTCACGATATCACGATTTGAAATGGGCCGTAAACGAAAATTCCGA
This sequence comes from Ashinkailepas kermadecensis, assembly GCA_034440615.1. Classification (NCBI taxonomy): domain Eukaryota; kingdom Metazoa; phylum Arthropoda; class Thecostraca; family Neolepadidae; genus Ashinkailepas; species Ashinkailepas kermadecensis. The sequence continues at coordinate 82,822 of JAOTOM010001955.1, read as the reverse complement.
AAGAGCCAACAGATGCAGTGGATTATTGTGAGTTCAACGATATATACTTTGGCACAATTCGGATTGATCTTCATTGTATTAAGGACCTCAAAAGACACCCTTGTTTGGTGACATCTCAGAAATGCCCGAGGCCATAACTCCTTGACCGTTGACCTGTCAAGGAGCTATAGCTGGATTCGACGCATCAGATATCCCCACAAATATTTTCATCCAAGTATATAATATTGGGTGTTGTCGATTTGTCGTGAAATGGGCCTACAGAGAAATGTAGACAATCTGATGTCCACTGCATATGGCTGCAGATCCGGGGTGGGTTGTGATGGTCAGACCCCCTGTTTGGTGACTGCTAATGCTAATTTCTCATTTACACTTATCAATCTGAAAATTTTTCGACCAACCAGAACACCTTTAGCACTTATGCACTGTATGAGAGATCACTTGTGTGTGAAAGTGTGAGCACGACACTTGTGCAATATCAACAGCAATAACACAAGAAATCGTACAAACGTATTTCACCACTATTGCAAGCCGTTCCCACTTGTAACACCAAAACCAGTGCTGTTCAGAAAGAGCGGGCAATGTTATGATAAACTAGCCTCATTCACTTATAATGGATGGTATGTTTCAGTAGTTTTCTGTACAAGGATGGACAAGGTAAGATTTACAGATATGTGATAATTAACTTGGTCCACTGCGCTATTCCATTTCATTCCTGGGGATCCCATGCATCGCATGTACGGTGCGCAAGATTCATTGCAGCCCAAAATCACCCATCTTCGAGTGTGCACTAATGTCAATGTTTCCCATATTTCTCCCGTGCTAACGAAAGCATATACTTTGTCTAGTCTTACCCTGATTCCTTATGATGCTGATTCAGTCCCGCTCCCTTCTTCGTGCTTTTCAATCTCACTTGCTATTAGGAGTAGCTCCACGAAACTTGGTGGCTGTTCACAGCTTTCATGTGCATATGGTGTCATAATGTCAACTTTTGTCTCGACATGGCTGAATCTACAGCAGGCCCATCCGCAACAAATCGACAAGAGCATAACACCTAATATGTTATATTTTGATTAAAATCATTGTGTTGGGTTATCTGATGAACTGAATCCAGCTACAACATTTTTAGAAAGCTCAGGTCTATGGTCAAGGAGCTATAGCCTCTGGCATTTCTGAGATGTCACCTAACAGTGGTTTATTTTGAAATCCTTAACGCAATGAAGAACAAACCGAATTATGCAAAAGCATATATCGGTGAACTAACAACATTCCACTGCATGTTTTGGTCATTGCTGAATTTTCGCCTACGGGTTCTTTGAAATCGTGACCTCGTGACTTAAAGTCACATGACCTAATTTAACCTTCGGGACAGTCACATTACGATTTGAAAAAAGTGCTGAAATGAAGTTCGATATTTCATCTTTCGGAGTAAAACATAAAAATATTTTTTTGTCCCTAAATCTCTACACATCCGTTCTAAATTAGACATGCATGGCTGTTTTTGTGCTAGTTTATCGTGGTCTGTCACGATGTGTTTAGAACGGCATGTTAATTAAATACAAGCCTATTGACGTTCGAGGCACGTGATGGAATGACAATGTTAGTCATCTGACATTGAGTGTTGTGTTGCATAAGTGTTCTAAATCGTTGTGAGGTCAAGGGCTAAACAGAAATGGCAGAAATGCCTCCGAATGGGAGTAGGTGGCCCATTCCACGACCAATCGACAAGCGAAGGGGCCAAGATAACAGCCTACACTTCATATTCAAAGGAAAATACTCATATAGAGTAAGTTTGCCACTATATTCCAGATGCTATGGAATTTTGAGAAAGATCCGAGCAACAGTTGAGTTATAGCCTCGGACATATTTGAGTGGTCACCGAACTCTAGAGGCCTGGAACTTAGGAAGAGTAACACGAATTGCACAAAGCTACATATCGCTGATCTCGTCATGATCCACTGCATCTTGTATATAAAAATGTACGATCATATTTCACTGACAACACTGAATGGATTATAACTCCGCCAACCACTATAATATCAACCTTCTGGTGTTTCAAACTCCGCATTCTGGAAACGAAAAAAGTGAACGTCATTGACTGAGTAAGCGTATTCATCGTGAACTGTTTGAGAACAAATTTGGCGCGGACGCATTCATTTAGACATGTTGAGCCCGAAATGAATCGACTTGGAGCGTCAGCTGTCTACATCAGTGCAATAAAATAAAGTAGCATAATTACACAATGCGATGCAATACAATAAGGTGTTGCAGTACAGTATTATAATGTAATGCAATGTGATGATCTACAGATCTGCAGATCATTCCATACCTTGTCAGAATCCCAGTGCAGACTGATGATCTGTCACTGCGATAATATCAATCAATACATCTGTATCAAAGCGCACACTAACTCGACTCATTTCACGCAGCTACCATTAACACACGCTCCGCATCGTTAGACAGTTAATTAACTATTTCGGTTCTGTGGGTCACTGGTGCGAACTTGCGGTACCCCTGTGTTCCCTTCGCCGTGACGGCTTTCGAGAAGCGCTCGATGAGGTGGGTCGTGGCGTTCATTGCCTCCTGCTTTGATACAACTATGAACTTGATGCTGTTGACTATCTTGTGCGACAGATACTCAAACATGTCCTCCTCCGCCAGTACCTAGTTGCTAAGCGGGCGCTTGAGGCTCTCTTGAGCGGCGGCACGCTTGGCTGTGTCCCCGATACTGTCGTAAACGCTCTTGCCATGAGATGCGACAAAAATGCCACTCACAGGGTACCCAAAAATCTGTCTGACGGTAACACATATTGTTGCAGTTATGCTTATTCGTATACTGTGCAGCACTGCCGTCTCTGAAATAAATAGCTTTGGAGGTCAGGTACTGCAGTCCGAATTTCTGGGATAAGCCGTTGCAGGAACGCATGCACCATGTCGGTGTTGTGCTTTGTGCCGTCAGAGATACAGCAGTACCTCTGATGGCACAGTACCTCGTCCTCACGCCAGTACACTACAAACTGGTGGACGAATCCCAGTAGAAGCCTTGAGCTATATCCTGCACCACAAATGAATAATTTTCAGCGAAATCGCACTGGACAATCGCTTCACCGTCCTTGCCAGTAGCCTGTGCGTAGGTGAAGTACTGACCTTGTCTGTTAGCCACAAATTGGTGTCTGGTCAGCTTAATAGCTTGCTGGCTCAAATATGTCATGCTTTCGTCTTTGGTCTACACTATTTCTACGAGTGCACATTGATGCATGCTCATCCACTGTCTGTACCTAATCTCATTATCCATGTCATCATCTGGGGCTGAATCACTTTCACTCTCTTCTCCTGATTTGTCCGTGAGGATAATCTTTAGAAAGTGCATCACCCCGTCTTCACCAGGGCACTCATCACAGTTGTGCATCATACAATCACGGGTTTCCTTGCCACATTCAGCGTGATTGAGGAGGTCACGGCCTTTGAGACCGAGAAGGCCGAGAGCGGATATGAACAGTTTCGGGTTTTGCTGATAAGTGCACACCCACACCGAGTGCGTCCCACTGCTGCCTGCCAAGACGCAATGCTACGAACGAAGGGCAGCAAAGATTAAGAAGCCGGTGCGAGGGTTTTCAGGGTTCTCCTTGTATAGATTATATATCTAAATTTCCCAAAACAAGCCTTTTCTGAACTCTACTTTTGGTTCCATCAGCCTGTCACACCATGACACAGTCGGTCTTGCCGAGACACATGAGGCTGATCTGGTCATACTCATAAAATAGCTTTGCTTTTTTTTTACCTTCTCTGCGTCCGACAACCTCAGAAATTGCCTTGCTTCACAGGCAGCACGGTCAGCCAGAGTGAGCAGTGAGCACTGGGCACCCAAACACGGCGCCACCTGATGTTTGTGTCCTTCCTGATATTTCTCTACATTCGCAGATTTCGAGATGCAATAAATGGTTGTGCGAATGGTTTCTCGGTGATCATAACGTGATTGCTATGTTGTGGATGCTTCTCTCACCTTGTAATTCATCGCAAGGTATAACTTATAAATCGTCTACTACCATAATTTGTAGACATTGTATCATTTCTGTTTAACGTTTGACGTCACGTGTTCGAATACTTCTGCAACACAACACTCAGGCTCAGATAAACAACATTTTCATTCCAACACGTGCCTTGATCGTGAACAGGCTTATATTTAAGTGATGTACCGTTTTAGAGACATATTAAAACAGGAAATAGTACACTAGCGCAAAAATAACCATGCATGCCTAATTTAGAGCTGATGTGTAGAGTTTAGGGGCAAAACACTGTTTTTTTAAATAAATTATTTGCTCTGAAAGATAAAATATCTAACTTCAATTTTGCACTTTTTAAAGATCGCATTGTGACTGTTCCGAAAGTTAAATTAGGTCGTGTGAATTAGGTCACGATGTCACGCTTTAAATAGCCAAGGAAACTTCCGAAAAAAACAAAAGATGCAGTGGATTATTGTGAGTTCACCGATACGTTTGCACAATTCGGATTGTTCTTTATTGAGTTAAACACCTTAAAAGACACCCTTGTTAGGTGACCTATCACAATATAGAGAAAACAATTATCCGAATTCTTGCTGGGGTGGCTTTATGGACCAGGGTTCTATTGCTAAGCAGAGCTTGTTGCGTGAACGCCGGCCCCACCACCCGATCCATGAACTCCAGTTCAACGGCAGAATTTAGACCGAAAGTTTAACGTGCCATCAATGCATCGACACGGCCGCCCGATACCTCGTCCCCGGCCTTATCGGGCCAGCTACCAACTGACCCTCCCAGCCGGGGGCTAAATGCGAGCGCGTGAAGCGACTCGGACCCTGCGTTGTCAGGACAGGGGAGACAGTGCAGGCCAGCGCTCTAACCAACTGAGCTACCGGGACGGCAAATTCCTCAGTCTGCAACTCCTTGACCATTGATCTGTTATTTATAAGAATGGCACAGCTGGATTCGGTGCATCAGATAACCCCACACAATTATTTTCATCAAAATATATAATATTGGGTATTATTTTGAGTCTTTCACTTGTCGATTTGGCGTTGAATGGGGTTTCTGGAGAAATCTCGCAATATTTTTTTTTTGCACTTCGCGGACAGGGCAGGAGCGGTTCCAGAACAAACAAATAAGGGATGTCATATTCTTAAAATGAGTATAAAATTACCTCAAGTAACCGTCAAGCCGTTGTTGCATGGATGCATTTCATGCAATCAGCGTTTTTTTTCGCTAAATGGCCGAAATACGACATAACGACGAGGGATCAGCACAGATGCACGGCTGTTCCTTGCAAATACGATCAGATAAAAGGCATCTTTTGCACCATATGCGTCCCACCCTGCAGCCTGGATCCGCGCATTGCAATAATGTTCTACCAGAGTGAACAAGAACCATTTCAAGCAGTTTCTAGTCCTGTATTCACCACATCCGGCCGAAATGAGTCCAGTTTTGCTTTCCCTATTTGGACGTAACTCCTGTATTTTCATGTTCCTTGCAACGCAAATGATAATTTATGTGTATTTTCTCCTAAGACTATTGTAAATAACGCGAGGAAAATAACAATGCGCGGAGAAAATGGATTTCCTACCTTTTATGCCTGAATAATATATTCATGGATTAGAATGCAAAGCATCGCCCATTCCATTTTGCTGTGTGTTCACTAAGCTGAACTGTATGCATTCAAACTTATGCCCCACCGCTTGTTACGATGCCCGGCCCGGCGCGTCCGTGAGCCTCACCCCCCATGGTCAAAGTCCAGAGTTCCGGCATGGGGGACCGTCCAGATAGCTGATAACTGATAAGCAGCGCCGTCCCGATACATTCCCCAGCAACCCACGGCAGTCTTTACCCCCGCCCCCCCCAGAATAAGGAGGCGCCGCTCTGACCGGGAAAGACCCTCCCCCACCCATTTATAACGAATTTTCCAGCCAAAGACGCTCTTTTCGGAGGAAAAGTATTCTCAAGCGCAGCCCCTCCACCTGCTCAATGAATTTTCCCACCGAAGGCGACCCTCTGAGGAAATTTATTCGTCCCCTGGAGGAACTGGAGAATATTTCAGAATCCACACCTAAACAAACTACCAGACCACCTTTGGCAGCACATTTGCGAGGTGCCATGCGACAATAACCGCACACTGCTGCCACCTGTTGACAGCAAGCAAAGACACAGCCGCACGATTTCACCGTCAGAGTTTCGCTGCGTCCTCTAGCGGACTACTGAGGAACTATTTTTTGACGTTATGAACTCTGGACGTTATGAACCCTGGACGTTATGGACCCTGGACGTTATGAACGCTCCTTCTGAAGCCAGTTTTGGACGTTGTGATCCTTGGACGTTATGAACTCTGGGCGTTATGAACGCACCGTATCCGAAACGTTTTATATTTTTGGGACTTTATTTCACATTTTGGACGTTATGATCCTTGGACATTGTGAGCTTTGGACGTTATCAACTTTGGGCGTTATGAACTCTGGATGCTATGATATAGCCCCTGCTTATTTTGTTATTTCGCAATTTGGGGCCTGGTTGGGGAGTGAGCGCTGTTGCAAAGGTTTTCATTACTTAAACGATCTTTTATGTGATACTGGTGAGGTATTAACACTTGCTCAGATAGAACATTGGACTATATTGGCTTCATTCGAAGGCTGCCAAGGGAGTGGAGATGTAATAGAAACAAGGTGAAGCTTTGCGAACCGATTGTACATCTGTTTGTCTCCAGCATACTTGAAGCGGGTCGTGGTGCTAAGGTATTTTACATAAAACTTCTTGAAGGTAAATACCAAGATAGTCCTAACATTTGGGAAGGTTTTTTTTGGAAAGGGAGTTAGGTAATATTGATTGGAATGATGCATATGGGGCTATCTACCAGAATACACTTTCGGTTCAATATCAAATGTTGCAGTACAAAATTATGAAATTAAGCTAATATACTTGCGACCAATATACTTTTGTACCGCATAAAAGTGTTGGACTCCGTCCTATATGGAAGATGCCAACGGGAAAGGGACTCATTAATACACAAACTGTGGAATTGTGAATACGTTAAAATATTTCGGGAAGACGTAGATCAATGGTTGGGATCATTTGCTAGAGCTGGTGACTTTATGTTTGAAAAAGAGCTTATATTGTGTTTGCATAGGAATTATTGTAGGAATTATTGTAGGAAAGCGGATTATATGTGCCGGTTCGTATCTTAGTATTGCAATTCTGAAAACACGTATTCTGTATGACAGACAAATTGAGGATATGATTGCTATTAGGATTAGGAACAGGGTCAGATTTAATAAGAAGTGGTGAGTTGCTTTTTCTTGATTTGTTAGATGTGTTGATCGATGTACGAAGAGAAGATGAGAGAAAGAAAACTGTGAACCGGTTTCTTGCCTATTATCCGTATGTTGATTTTCTTGAGACCAGGCATGTATTCGCCACGAGGTGCTTGCATTTGCGATGAGTGAAGGAACACTTCTATCTTGAAGTTTGGCATAGTTAACCTGCTTTACTCATCGCTGTGTATGATCGCTTTATGTTTGTTTTTTTATTGTTTGATTTTGTCTTTTGTTTTGACGTAGGTGTGCGCGTGTAGCTTTGTGTTTTTGCATGGCTTTGTATCTGTGTGTGTTGTAGGTAATGGCATCCGTAACTGGACATTTGCCTGTGGAAGTTTCTTCTAATAAACAATTGGTTATTTAAAAAGGCACAGTCGTCTGGAGTCCAGAACAAATTAAATTGAAAAAAATATTGAAACGATCGCCATGTTACATCATGTGATCGATAATGTTCCATATTTCATGACTACTCCAACTTCGACTACGAATTGTATGACGTAACCTTTATAACACCATTTGTCTGACATGGTCTTGAGGATTTCATGAAATGATCAAGGATAATTGCAACACTTCACGGAATATATTGCTGCCATAAATATTTTGTACGGATAATTAAATATATTGGCCCTGTGATTGTTCTTTGTGCGCCATATATGGCAACACATTTCCAAGCTAGACAAGTTGCCTTCAGAAAGTCCGGTGAGTTGTACCCCTAGCGCGAAAGTGAATCACCCGCACAATGCTGGCTCCGAGCTGTCTGATGATGGGCAGAGCAAGTGTGGCGGAGCTGACATTAACATCTAAGTCTACGGCTATATTTGTAGTGGCCACTATGGCCACATCGCCAGTCGGGCCGCCGGCAGCGGCTTCGCAACACGGGTGTAAATTAAATATGCTGCCTTAATGCCTACTTGTCTGCGCCGACACTACTGCGAATGTAAATACTGCGACACATCTGTCATGCGTCGACACGACTGCGAATATACGACGCGACGCGGCAGCTACGCGACAAAAATGGCTGCAGCAACTGCGCGCGATAGTACTGCCACAGTAAAAGCTTCCCCTATTCCGACACGAAACAATTGCGAATGCAAGTACTGCAACGCCACGTCACCGCAACACGGTATTTATACCACCGCCAAAATTGCTGTGCGAATTCGCTGCCACTGCAATATCTCACAGCCAACTGTACTGCAAAGCGAATTATCCGAACGCGCAAAATAAAAATGCTACTTGAAATCAGCAGGATAGAAATCGCTCGTTGGAAACAGGGCACGGAGAGGAGCATTGACATAAACCATTTATGTCTGGTAGTGCTGCCGAATTTCCTACACCTTACGATGTGGGGATTCACTTTGACTCCCTCGACTTCTATTGTAATATAGATAAAGATGCGGTAAGCAGTGTGATGCATGTCGGTTCTGTATCTTGTTGAGTTATGTATTTCAGCTAGGCACAGACTGTGCATGGACTGGGCACGAATTGGGCACCGGCTGGGCTCGGGCCGGGCGTTAAGTGGGTAGGGCCGGGGCTGGGCCGGGGCTGGGCCGGGGCCGGGCCGGGGCCGGGCCGGGGCTGGGCCGGGCCTGGCCGGGGCTGGGCCGGGGCTGGGCCGGGCTGGGCCAGGGCTGGGCCGGGCCGGGTCAGGGCTGGGCCGGGGCTGGGCCGGGGCTGGGCCGGGGCTGGGCCAGGGCTGGGCCGGGCCGGGTCAGGGCTGGACCAGGGCTGGGCCCACCTGGGTATCCTGTCCGGTACGGGGTGCCGCGTCAGATCGGCTGCCACCGCGTCTCCAACCAAACGTGCACACCACTGTAGTGGTTGTAGCACCGGTCAGCTTATACATATGCCGCGTATTGTCACTTATTAAATTCAGTTGAATAATCGAGTATTTCAGTGCGATAGTGACGCGGTGAGCTGCACACCATATTCTTCAGGAAATTAGACGTCTGTGCTTACCACCCTCATTGATTGCACAATGCAAACGAAGCAAAAAAAATGCTTGCATGCATTCATACAGTATGGATACATTTTGTATTGTAATAATAACCCTTCATTCAACATTTGCTATCACGTTCTGTGTTGACCACCTTGGACGATCTCACCGATAAGTGCGGTTCGCTTGCAGCTGTCAACGGTTTTTAGATACCGTGAATAATGAAAAATATATGTAGTTATGGGCATCACACAATGTTGTACCTTTTCAGATCTAAATATCATTGAATACTGGCTGCAGGCTCATCGGACTCTCATCCTCGGACCGGGGTGAATCCTCGACCTCAGCTGTCCCAGTAGTAAGTTCCAGAGTGTGGAGCTTGGCCTGCGGTGCTTGGCGGTCGTTGTGCACGCCCCAGAATCCCGCTCGCAATCCCTCGAACATTGCAGCAATCCCGAGGGCAATATCTACGTCTCGAATAGTGCTCTCACCAGTCCCGGGATTCTTCTTCACCGGCATCGAAAATCGCAAAACTGTCAGATTTAGGCTTAAACTCTTTCACCACTTCACACATGTTAGGCACACTAGGTTGGTTGAATGGCTATTTGCACTTTTGAGGAAACGATCTAAACCCACCATCTCACCTTCACAAGAAAATCACAGTACGCATCATCTACAAAAAGTCGTAAGGCATGCAGGAAATGGCACAGAACAGCTTAATTATCTGATGAGGGTGATATTGGCCAGCTCTGGTTATATTGGGTTAAGTTTTTCTATTGATGTACTATTATCCGATGTAGTTCTTGAAATTCGTCATGCCTCTGAGTAGGTTTGTGTAAAACGTTTGACAAATAGGTTGTTACTGAATTGTTGGCATCCAGAACATTATCCTTCTGTTTTTTTTCTTCTAATTTGGGAATCGAATGGTGATGTTTAACAATGAACTGCTCCATGTTAAAGTGCTCAAGATTAACTGAAAAGTGCAAGTTTCTATTCTGTCACAGAATAAGAAACATCCTGTCCATTTGTAATTACTCCACAAACCCAACCATGTTTATGTGTACTAGTTATGTATTGCATTGGCATAGTTTAAGTTATGCTAGGTTAGATGGTAAATTTGTCTTTTAAGGTAATTTTTGAATTGTTCGAATTTCTTTTTCCAATCCTATGTTTATAAATGTGGTTAACATGTGACCACTTATTTCCTCTGCAAATGCATACTTTTCTGTTGGCAGGCAAAATAACACCAAAAAGGGGCTTGGAATTTGCCAATAAAGCGTACATTTTTATTTAGAGTAGCATAACCCAACCTGACCTGGCCCAACCTTCCATGCAAGAAAAACAATTCTTAACAAAGAAATGGAAACATATTACTAAAACATTGTGCTCCCAAAATTTTTCAAATTTATTGAACTAGGCTGTTTTTAAGGACAAAAATGAGTTTTGTATATTAAAAAACCCGATACTACAAAATAACCTAACGAAATCAAGCCAACCACTTTGTTCCCCTCACGGAAGAATGTGTGCAAAACTTGTCTCATGAACACAACAACAATACTAGTTAGATTAAATTAGATGATGTTAGGTTTTTCACAAGACAGGTTTTACACATGTTACCTCCATGAAGGAAGCAAATGGGTTTGATTTGGCTGTCAGGTTAGATTAGTTTGTTTTTGCAATTTGCAAAAAAAAACAGATTTTGGAGCCATTTTTCTCCTTCAAAAACAGGTTAATGTATGTTGGGTCAGGTTATGTTTTTTTGTTGAAAAATTTGGAGAAAAAGCATTGTGACCTTTTTTCTCAATTTTAAAAAGTTTTTGTTTTTGATGCAGTTTGTTATGTTACATTAGGTTACCTTTTTCATTTTAAAGCATTATTTCTGATGCTATATTATCCAACCAAAAGTTCTTGATTGGTGTTATTTTACTTTCCAACTGAAAGGTATACATTTTCAGAGGAAATTGGTGGTCACATCATCTTACCCACATTAATAAGCATTGCGTAGGAAAAAGAATTTCTAAGAAACCAAAAATTGCCTTAAAGCACAAGCTTACCAAACAGGATAGGAACTAATCTGTCATAAGTTTCAGAAGTCAACACCCATGCATGAGGGAGTGTTGAATTGGCTGTGAGGAGGGTATAATGTCTTTTTATTACATCAGAGAAACACCAGGTATAAATATGGATAAGCTATAGCACATAGCAAGGGTTGGATTTTTACTTTGTACTCCCTGATGTAGAGAAAATTGAGATGTTTTGGATAATCAAACATGGAGGATACTGTTCTTCAAAACTTGTGACATCAGAATTTCAATTTGCACTTTCAAGTGAATATTGTGCGCTTAATCACCGATCATTTGTTGTCAAACATTAATTAACTGTCATTCAACGTCAAAATGAGAAAACACAATAATTTTCTGGAAGATGTTGTAGATGTCAAAAATACAGGAAGGGCCATTTTTAAAAACCTGGTCCTATGGTCACCAAACGTTGTGCCCCATAAATCCACATTGGTAGATTGGTTGAATGAAAAAGTCTTAGATATTTCAATATAACACCTCACATAGGTACTTACTACTTAATCAATGACAGAGCTCACAAACCTCCAATTGATGACCGAACAGCTGAGCCAAGAATGTATCCGGCGTCCGACTTCTTGAAAACGGCGCCTTTTGTGCGTTCATGGCGCCCAACGGTTCAAGCTCAAAGGGATGTGACTACTATAATGCCATAGCGTCGATTAGCAATGGGAAAAGACTAGTTTCGCATGGCCACAGAACATGAGTCCACAGTTTTGCACAGTTTGTGCAACCACAGTTTTCATAACGGTATATTTATAAATGTTCATACGTCGCTCATAGTGCCACACAGGCATGCAGAGCATGCAGCATGTCGCCAATTCTCCATTTTGAAATGCTAAGGGGGGGTCGTAAAAACCCCGGCCCACCAGTGCACTGGTGAAGGTGGCAAAGTGCCGCGAAAGCGCGAGGGTTGAGAAGGCAGAATATGCCTCACAGACATCTAATTCTAAACGAGCTTGCCCAATTACGGTTATACGATGAGGACTTGGTCACATCAGGCTCACCATTGCTATCTTTAAATTCAGAGCTAGGAATACATAATGGGTGATAGTTAGGAACGTATCCAGGAGTTGTCATAGGGGGGGGGGGCATTTGTCTAAGAGGTGCCATTTCCTCGGAGGGGTGCCGCTGCCAAAGTACCTGAAAGAGGCGCGCTTCTGGCTGCAAAATTCGATGGGGGTGCACTCGAACCTTCTCGGAGGGGCGCCTTTTCGCGGCCGGAGGGGCGCCAGCTTCCATGGGGGCGGCGGAGCACACGCCGCCAGTTTCCTCCCACCGGATCTTCCACTGGTGATTGTAGCACATCGAACCTTCAAGACAGGCCTGAATAAAATCCTGTAAAATCCTGCAGGACAGTCATGCATGACATTATAATCCTGTAGGACAGTCCTGCATAACATTACAATCTTGTAGGACGGTTTTCAATATGTATTAAATCCTGCAGGATTGTCCTGTAGGATCGCGTATCCGTGCAGGAGTGTCTGTGGAATTATAAAGGATCCTGTAGGATTGTGGGGATTTTCTGAGGATCCTGTAGGATATTTTCACTAGTGTAACCACATAAAAGATGATACACAAGAGCACATACGACGTCAAAGATGATGAAAAAATAAACAACACAAAAGCGCACAAATATACCAAGACTAGATTGGGTTTCTTCCGACATAGTTACTGTGTAGAATGCCGCTTCAGTTTCGGCTTCAATGCAGCATTCTAAGTAGCACTCAGGTTATCCGAGAGGGTATGTGTGCTACACGCTTCACACCCACAACATATTAATGCTCGCTTTCCAAAGTTTGTCTCGACGCGTGCGAGATGTAGCATGCCGGCCTGTCTGGTACAGCGAAATACGACGCCGCGGCTATATGTGATCTTTCTGTACAGTGCAGTGGCGTAGCCAGGAGGCGAAGGGGCTACTGTCCCCACCCGTGTCGGGTCAGAGGGGTCCGAGCTTTTTGTACAGTGCAGTGGCGTAGCCAGGAGGCGAAGGGGCTGCCGTCCCCACCCGTGTCGGGCTGCCGTCCCCACCCGAGGGGTCCGAGCTTTCTGTACAGTGCAGTGGCGTAGCCAGGAGGCGAAGGGGCTGCCGTCCCCACCCGTGTCGGGCTGCCGTCCCCACCCGAGGAGTCCGAGCTTTTAAAAATGGGCCTTCGGCCTGACGAAAGCGACACTGGTTTGCTAAAGAGGGCCCTTGATACGACGGAGAGGGCTCCTAGATGCCTGAGAGACCCCGGGCCGTCGGAGTGGGCCCTAGCCGATGTGAGGGGACCCTGGACCGATGGATTCGACCAAAGCCGTGCAAAGACCATTGGCGTGATGGACGGGGCCCAAGCTGCTGAAGGAGGACCCTCAGGCCTGACAAATGAGGCCCTGGATCGTGGATCGCTAAGGAGGGCCCCTGAGCCGACGGGAGGAGCTCTAGTCGAGGAAGAACCTCGGACAGCCGGAGAGGGCCCCTGGGAGGACGGAGAGGGCCGAAGTCGCACAAAGGTTCCTGGCCTGATGGAGGAGGCTCAACCTGTTGAAAGAGAGTTTGACAGGGCCCCTGAGGCAAGAACAGGAACCCTAAGAGCTGAAGAGGTATCTTGAGGACCCATCTCAGAGCTGCAATGCTCCTGAGATGAGAATTAGTCACCTGGCTATTGTGGACTGTGATTGGCCCCTGGCAGCTTGAGAGGGTTTCTGAGGGTTAGCAGGGCTCACTGGGAGCTAAAGAGTGTCCCCAAGGCTAGCGATGATTGTGAGGAACACTGGATCCCTCCTTAGAGTTAGAAAGCCCTTATAGCTAGAAAGGCTGTCAAGGGCTGGTGAAGTCCCCTTACGGCTGGAGAGGGTCCCTGACGATTGAAAGAAGTCACTGATCACTAGAAGGACTGGACTGGCCTGTCCAAGATGCTTGAAAGGGCCCCTCTGTGAAAAACAGGGCTCTCTGAGAGCTAACCATAGTCACTGGCCTGCTGTAGGAGGCTCAAAGAAGGGTTGAAACGGACCTTGAGGTACGAAGAGGACCCTTAAGAGCTGAAAAGGCATATTGAGGGCCCGTCTCAGAGCTGCAATGCTCCTAAGATGAGAACTAGGGTGGTTCTGAGGAACACTGAAGGCCAGTTTCAGAGCTGAAATGTCTTTGATAGCCCGAAATGCTGTCGAGGACTGAGAAGGGCCCCTGACAGCCAGAGAGGGCCACGAGGGGCGAAGAGAGCCACTGCATGGCAAAGAGGTCTGCCTGAAACCAGCACGTCAAAAGTCTGACCACCACCCAATGATATCCGCAGGTACGGCCTGAGTTGGAAAATGGCGCGCATATTTAACTATGATGATTCTCCAACGACTGGCCTTGTTCACGATTGGAACATTTTCCTCCGGCAGCCCCCAGAGTTTCGCCGGTCGCAAAATGGCCAACGACTTATCGCTGGCCTCAGCATGATATTGCAATTCAGAGCAGGCATCAATCTCATAAGTTCAGCTGATGATCAGCGATAAGCAGGATTAATGGCCATCTTCAGGAAGTTTGTTCGGCCTAGACTGGGTGTGGTGCTTACTGGTACACCCACAAAATGGCTGTGAGGAAACGGTCTCAGAAATGTCAGGCACACTTCTTAGCATAGTGTAAGAGCAACATAATTCGCTCACACAACTCTCATCGTTCTCCGGTTGCAACTGGAAAAACATGCGTCGTATTGCGAGATAATGTCTATGATTTATCCAAGTGCAGTTTGGTTGATAGTCGAAGTTCACATACGTTCGTATGTTGATCACGACTAACTGGAGATGATGCTCACCTGCGATGTGACAATTTGGAACATCCAGACTGGAAGCTGGAGAGCTACCCTGACTTGCCTGTTGTCAGTTGTGTTGCCTTCCATGAGCTTGGCCAGGATGGGCATAGAATCCGACCCCTCCACTGCTCGGCTTAAAGGGAAATTTCCAACGCGCGCTTTAGCACAGATTGGAAGCTTTGCATTGGTTAGTTTTAACTAAGATCGTCACAATACAACTGCGCATCGTTGGCGTGCATCTCTTGCTGCATGTCACATTGAGTAGCATGACTTCTTCATAGTTTAACTCTCGCTCATGCGGCGATTGACGAATCCCCCGAGGACTATTTTTTCGCACATGTGGAACCCGGGGTTGGCAGTTAGCGCACCACCGCTTGGTGTAGCTTTGCGGACCTTATGATATGAAAAATTTGAAAATGACATGGCAAGTCACTAAGCTATGACGTCATAAAAGGGAACAAGTTTTCGTCGAGATCGGGAATTTTGAGCAACTAACATCACTTGTACCCAAATGGCCTTGTTGGACGAACAACACATCTGACGTGCTTACATAGGTTAATGACAATTCCAAAGCTATTTGCCTAAGTTGATCTAAGGTAGCCTTTTTTGGTGCCTGTGTCAATCAGGAGTTAACTTTGGTTCCGAAGCTGAACTTGTGCTTATGTATGCATATGCGAAAATAGTGTTCTCCAGCATGATTTCGGAAGTTTCCGAAGTACGGTAAACACTTCGACCTCGTCTGGCTATTGACGTATGGGTCGAAATGTCAAATATCGCATGTCGTGAGCATTACAATTTGCTAAGTATGATGCACTTATCATTTTAAGTGTGTCCTCCGTTTGGAAACGTTAGGGGCGGAAAACGCCAACACCACCTTGCACTGGGGAAGGAGGAGAAATGTCGTGCACGGGCGAGGTCACCTTTTCCTTGGTACCTTGGAGTACCTTGACCTCATCCATACTTATTTTCTGGACGCTCCGCAACTGAAGCTGCGAGTGAAACTGAAGCGCTCCGCAACTGAAGCTGCGAGTTGCCCCGTGCCGAGGCTGTGCCATTGGCGACTGTCGTGGCCGTCCCCAGCAGGGGAGGCAGCTGAGCACGACCAGTCAGTGATGGTGACCTGAAGCTGGAGCTGCTGAAGCTGCACAACATCGAACTGACAACGGTCCGTCTGGGCGATGCTCCCAGCTGACGCAGGTGCGTGATGCGTGATGGTGATGCCATGACGACACGAGCAAACCGTTGCTGGATGATAAACTACACCCTTCCATTATTGATTCACAACATTTGCCTGCTTTATTGCGAGTGTTAACCGCATTTCTGGTGCATTTTCGGCGGCTGAGGCCGATAATGCAGCGTAGATTCCGAAGATATGGAGGTGTAGCTGACGCCGACTCTCGACCGCCCTGCAGTTCACTCTTCCTTTGAAGGTGGATGGATATCCATACGGATATCAAATCCGTGTTATGCTCTGCTTCAATCGACAGCTTTCTGCCTCGGCACGGCTTAGTAATATTGGCAACGAAGGCCTAGAAGCGAGAATCAAAGTATTTCCAGAATTACCGAGCATGGTCGGGGTTTCGCCAACAGTTTCTATGAAACAGACCATACCAGTGATCTGTGAGTCGTTGGTGGCTGGTGTTGATGGTAGTCAGTGGTCTGTGAGGCGTTGGCGGCTGGTGTTAGTGGTCAGGCCAGCTGGAGCGCATCGACCGACATTCGACACACCGACTGATCGGCACCTAGATGAGTTTGTCCCAGCTGAAGCGCAAGGTGGGGATGGATGTCACGGGCAACTGAGGCTGGTGTAGTGGCAGACACAGTCTGGCAGATCTGACACAAATTTCAGCTTTCGCTCAATGGTCATCATTCAGCAGCTGTGACTCAGTGGGGAATACTCAGTAGCTGTGACTAAGTGGGAAATACTCAGCTCAGCAGCTGTGACTCAGTAGACAATGCTCAGCAGCTGTGACTCAGTAAACAATACTCAACAGCTGTGACTCAGTGGGAAATACTCAGCAGCTGTGAATGAGTGGGAAATACTCAGTAGGTGTCACTCAGTGGCCAATGCTCAGCAACTGTGACTCAGTGGCCAATGCTCACCAGCTGTGACTTTGTTATCAGCACTCAGCAGCTGTGACTCAGTGATCAATACTCACCAGCTGTGACTCAGTGGGAAATACTCAGCAGCTGTGACTCGGTGGGAAATAATCAGCAGGTGCGAAACAGTGGGCAATACTCAGCAGCTGCGACTCAGTCGCAAGTACTCAGCAGCTGTGACTCAGTGCTCAGTAGTCAGTAAGCCCAGTTGGCGGACGCTCCAAGCCGGGCATAGCTCGTCTCAGTGAATGGCGAAATAGGGCAGAATGAAAATGGCTGCCTGGAGAAATCAATAGCGCCGTCCGGCTTCCATCTTCACCTCCATTATGCTGGGCTCGTATTGCGGGTCCTAGTCGGATTACTTCAACAGCTGACGAAGGCGTCTCCTGGGAAATGTGTCGACATCCACGTGCTCCTTTCGAGCGTGAAAATAATTGATGTGCGCATTTGGCGGATCTGGATTAATTCAACTCACGGTGCATGGCTCTGAGCATGGAACGAAATAATTCAACAATGTCTCAACGCTCGGCACTGAAGGCTCGTAGATCAAGCCACACCTGCTGCAGGCAGGTGTGCTGGTTTCCAACTAAGCTCTGGGCTTTCTTGGGAGCACTTCAGTCCATCTAGCCTTTGCAGGAGCTGTACCTGAGCAGCGAGTATGTACCTACCCTGCAGTTTGCGCTCGCCTGACAATCGGCCCCGGACACGTGACAAAGCACTTTTGAACACGACAGCCGACGCCGGGTACGTAATAAAGCTTCACAACAGCCAACACGTCTGGGAAACGTCGCTTGCTCATGCAACAGCTCTGAGCCACTTCCGGCGGGCCGACTTACTTCCGAAGGTTCATATTCGCTCTCGGTCTGGCTCTGTACAAGTCGCGGCCGGACCTTGACGATATCTGCCCCAGTGACGTAGTCAAGGGGGGACGAAGGGGGCAGCCGCCCCTTGGACGGTCCGAGGGAGCCCTCCAGGCACCCGCCTTGAAGGTCCCGCAAGGGTTCTTCAAGGCATAAGTGCAGGGTCCATGGGCCTACAACAGGGGTTTCGGGCTGAAGGAGAGGGTCTCGGGTTGATGAAGAGAGCTCCGAGTCAACGAAGAGTGCTCACGGTCAGATGATGGGGGTCCTGGGCTGGGGGCAGCGTGAAGGGTATGTGTATTTATGTTTGCCTTTCACTCCAATGTAATTCCATATATTCAGAGATGTGCCATGATTTATGCACCTAGTGCTTTTGCACCACTCTGAGAAATTGCATTAATGGATAAGTAAGACTGATTGCAATAAACGTTATGATAATGATGCTGCTGCTGATGGTGCATTGTTACATACTCAACTGATTTAGTTTCCTGGGCCTCTGACCTGGGCTGGAAGGTCACCAGCTAACCCAAACGTAAACAAAATCACTCAAAAACCTCCTCAGTCGAAATACTCTTGTTTCATTCCCCACCACATCTCTATGAAACGTCCGGTTCGCGATCTGGTAGAGTCCAATTGATTCTACACCTGACCTTGTGATGATCGGTCGTCCATTTCAGCGTGCGTTGATCTACGTGATGATGTTAATGTGTGTGATGTGTTAATGTATCTTTTGAATTCGATTTCCTTGTCAGGAAATACATTGCTACCGTGCTTGAACGCTACCGTACCGTGCCCCCGCACTCTCCCCTTGGATGCGCCTCCGCGTATGTCAAATAAATGCAACAATTTTCGTTTGCATTGCATTTAGCAAAACCTTATTAAAATAGTGATCGAATATGAGTGCAGCTATGACATTTATTCGTACTTGACCGCAATGCAACACTCTCATACAGTACGCATACGTCGATTGCCAACACGTGCGTGACCTGAGGTGAAGCACGCCACCAGGCTTGCTTTGTTATAAGCTTTATCAACTATTCTGGTTATGTCTAGATGCGCCATATGCATCATTAGGAGTGCACATTAGTTAGATAAATGACGCCAAGACTCAAGCTGACATATTTTGCACACTTGACCTCACTTGACCCAAAACAAATTAAACTAAGATTAATAAATTTTCAAATAATCTTTCCGTATATCCTCACATTGACAACGTCCTCGATCAGGTCCTCAGTTGCAATCCAGTCTGATGGCCAATCCAGGCTGATGACCTGACAATCCAGTCTGATGACCTGACCACTCAGTCGCACGGCACCATCAGGCCATCATTCGTGCCACTGTGCGCACACATAGAAAACGATGGGTTCTGATTAGACTCAGAGGTGTCCGTCAGTTTGTTGATGCTCCCATGAGGCGCCACGTGACCTGTCACGTGACCTGTCGTACGACCCGTTGTGACGTGACCTGTGACCCGTGGAGACGACAGAGCGAGCAACAGACGACAGAGCGACAGCGAAGCCGTGAGGCGATGCAACTTGTTCAGCCAGAGTTCTGACTGGACCAAACAAGTGAAATATGTGGCGGAACTATTAGAATGGATCCTGGTCGGATTTGCATGTCATCATGGGTACTGACTATATGAGCAAATTTTCAAGTGTACAATTTGCCGATCGTGAGTTTGTTTGTTTGTCTTATTTTTTCATAATGCAAGTGTCGAACTGGTGGACCGAATTTCACGTGGATAAAAAACATTTTAAAGGTATGGAGCTTCAGATGTACCATATCGAATTTGTGGTTGATTGGGTGTGCATGTGGCGCGTGGCGCGCGATGAAAGGATCGCCTTTCGCTCAGCAAAGCAAGCGAGACTTGTGTATGCTATGCAGGCTCCGCTGCGGAGGAGAAAAACAGAGATAGCCGACTACTGGCCATACCTTGCCCGAGGTTACTACCGAGATGATCAATATTAAACCTGAAGGAAAAAAAACGGTCACTGACCGCCGAGGTAACCCAAATTTGCCTGAGGCAAACAGAGGTCACTGACTACCGTCGGGAGCGCGCGGCACCCAGTCGACAACAAGTGACTTCCGGCACCGACAGGCGCTCGTCAACTTCATTGGCTGACGGCTGACAGCAACTGGCCGGCAATAGACTTCAGCTACACAGACAGGCCATGTCGAAGAACATACACGCCACGGCAGCGTCAAAGTCGAGTCGGACGCGGTTCTGCTCGGCTCGGTCGAGTGGCAGCTGGCGGCGGCGGCTGGAGGACGTCAGCATTCAATTCGCGAATTAATTTCATATCACGGACAAGGTCATTGAGATTGCTCATTGCTATCATGTCATTTTATGTCAATCCCGCCATTTTCGTGGCCAATCATCTGAAGAGGATCCCCTACCTACTTAGGCCCTCCACTTCTCCGAAATTGATCGGATTTCAGGCACCTCTCGATAAATACAAATATCGCCAGTGTAACCACATACGGTGCGCCAGTGTAACCACATACGGTGCGCCAGTGTAACCACATACGGTGCGCCAGTGTAACCACATACGGTGCGCACGGCACCGCGCGTGCCATACTGCTATGGACAGAATAATGTGGCTTTAATGGCTGAAGCACTTGCTTAAAGACATATAGCAGTGTAATATAAGTTTCAACAGCTTCCGGTTGGTGCGTTTATAATGGTTCCATCATCATTTGCTGCCGAAACAAATGTACTTTTTATTCCTTGCATGTTAGGGACATAAGCCAAACACATTTCTTTCTTTTTTTCTAAACCAATATTTGCTCAGTTTTTTTTCAAGACCTCATCCCACAATGCTGCACATACATAAAAACTAAACACTCGACAACGACCACTTCTCCTCTGGATACCAAGCCACACAAACATACAAGGCAACGAACATGCAAACACTGAAGCAAACATAGCCGCAACACTGCAACAAACCACACACTGCCCATACTCACAATCCGACTATTACCCCATAATACACCAGGCAATCAACAAACACATTCAACAAACATGTGACACAGCAATAATACAAGTCCACGAAATACACCCAAAACACGAACACTGGCACATCATCAATCAAAACACCAGATTTAAAGAAAGAATACTACACGACTACGCATCGGACACACAGCACACACACACTCTTACCTCCTTCTAAACCGTCCACGACCACAATGCACAACATGTCACAGAACACTTACAATCACCCACATACTCATATACTGCATAAAATACACTAACCAAAGACGACATATCACGAACTACTGCACCACAAACAACATCCCACTAAACCTCGCCACTCTTCTGAACGATGAACATGAAGACATAAAAGACATAAAGGATCAGTGCAACTATGAGCCACAAGGGCCCTTATTGGTCGTACTTCGGACACTGAAGCAGTTGCCCATCAAATCCGTTGATCAGCCCTCCCTGGAATACCGAAAACCAAGCCCCCTTTTCTTATAATGAGTGTCTATGCTGTTTTTAAAGATGTTCAGTGTGTTGCTACTGACAATGGTTTCCGGCAGCTGGTTCCAATGTTCTACTACCCTGTTGGTGAATAAAGCCTGTCTTAACCTTGTCCTGCTGTGATTAACCTTAATTTTGAATTGATGACATCTAATTGCATCATTTCTGTTAAATTCAAACGTTTCCCTGAGATATCCCTGTTCCTGACAATGAATAAATTTAAAGACCTCGACGAGATCTCCTCTCAGCCTTCTATATCTAAGTAAAAACATATTCAATTTCTTCAATCTTTCCTCATATGCCAGGTTGTTTACACCATTAACCATTTTTGTTGCCTCTTATGTACTCTCTCTCTAAAAGTCAACAATCTTTTTCATAATTAGGGGACCAAGCTTGGACACATTATTCCAAATGTGGCCTGACATATGCACAGTAAAGCTTCCTGATAACTTCCTCACTTGTATGATACCTTCCTATTTGTTTAATACAACGAAGAATGGCTCTTAGATGCTCCTGGGTTTTAGACATTGCGTGTAAAGAAAATATACGACCTTCAATATACCAGGAGGTGCTGAGTTGACATCAAAAGTAACGATAAAGATAATACTTTATTACTCAACGTTTCGGCCAGGGGCCATCGTCAGGAGTGATGAAAAAGGCTCAAGCTTAAAAATTGAAAAAAGCACGCGGGAAAACAAGCGTGCAAAGAGACACGTGGAATGCAGAAAAGCCTCCTCAGGGGTGCAGACACTCACAGAAACTATTTATTTATTGCCCCATAACTCCTATTTATTGCCCCAAGCATTCTTAGTGCCTTCTTCCTGGCTTCTTTGGTCTGTTCTGATGCCCACAATTTTGTGTTCAAAATAACACCTAAGTCCATCTCCTGCTGAACCACAGATAGTACTTGGCCACCCATCAAGTACGGAGCCTTCATATGCTGCCTACCTATATGCATGATTTTGCACTTATACAAATTTAATTTAATTTGCCATTTTTCGAACCACTTCACAAGCTCGTCTAAGTCTCTCTGCAGCGGGACCTGCTCGTTGTGTCCTGTTATTGCACTAAATACCTTCAAATCAGTCGGAAATTTCAAAACCTTACTGCTTAGGCCACTTTCAATGTTATTGACATATATAATGAACAATAGTGGCCCCAGTACTAACCCCTGGGGGATTCCACTAAGAACATTTTGCCATGATGACTTTGTACCATTTAGCATCACTCTCTGCTGTCTATCTGAGAGCCACGACTCTATCCATTTTAGGATGCTACCTGTAATACCAATGCCCTGAAGCTGCATCATTAACCGTTTATGGGGTACCTTGTCAAAGGCCTTACCAAAGTCAAGATATGTTACATCAATCTGATTTCCCTGATCAAATTGTTCTGTAGCAAAATTCAAAAAGTCCAAGAGATTTGTGAGACACGATCGCCCTTTTCTAAACCCATGTTGAGTATCTTCAATCAAACTGTTTCCTTCAAGAAAACTAACTATTCTATCCTTGATAATTGATTCGAGTACCTTGCAGACTAGGGATGTGAGGCTTACTGGTCTATAGTTTTCAACTTTCCCTCTTTCTCCTTTCTTGAAGATAGGAACTACATTTGCCATTTTCCACTCTGTTTGAATTTAATTTTGTGAAACTGATCTACAAAATATTATACTAAGTAGAATAGCCAGCTCCTTTTCAGCTTCTCACAATACCCTAGCATAAATTTCATCAGATCCTGCTGCCTCGTTTGGCTTTATTTTCCTGATATGATTGAAAACAACATCACTATCAATGAAATCAACATCCTTTATCCGATCACCTGTCACTGAACTGTGGTGTGCGGTTGGCAGATTAGTCACATCTTCCAACGTAAACACTGATTTATACTGCTTGCTCAGCTCCTCAACCATCTCACCATCCTCACTCAATATAGTTTCCAGTGGACCAATTTGCTTGAAACTTTACTTAGCTTGTAGGAACTAAAAAACTTTTTACTGTCCCCATTACAGTTCCTAGCCAAATCCAATTCTGTTGCTCGCTTTGCTGCTCTGGTTTTCTGCCTCACAGCGTCTCTAGCTTTTTGATACGACCTTAGATTTACGATATTTGAAGCTTCCTTAAACACTCTAAATGCATCTTTCTTAGCCTTAATTGCTTTTATCAAATCGGCCGTAAGCCATTCTGGCTTTCCTACACTTCTTTTGCGCCTTTGCTTTTGGGGGACATGCCTAATCTGAATTTCCCTCAAGTAAGATTTGAACTTTTCCCACATTTCACAGGCATTTATACTGGAGACTTCTTCTTCCCTTTCTATGACACTTAAAGTCGCTCTCATGCAGTCAAAGTCTGCCCTGTTAAAACTTGGAACCTTTGCCAAAATATCCTTGATTGTGCCCTCCACTCGTGCCTTGAATCTCACTATGTTATGGTCACTTCTTCCCAGAGTTTCTCCTACAGTCAAGTCTTGAACTAAATCACTGAAATCTGAGAAGACAAGGTCCAAGAATGAGGCCTGCCTAGTTGGTTTTGTTACAAACTGGTGTAAGAACAGGTCCTCTTCAAGACATGTCCTAAACAGTTTACATGATGGGGAGCCAACACCAACATCTTCATATCCTTTTAGATTAAAGTCACCAAGAATAAGGCATTTCCTCCGAACGTTTCTACTGATTTCCTCGCAAATCACCTTATCGAGCTCCAGTTGCTGAGAATGTGGCAAGGTTCCTGATCGGTACGAAGCTCCTATCCTCAGTTTATTGCTGTTGCCTTTTTCCACGGCAATATCAAGCCAAATGGACTCCACAGACACATTTTTTACCGCATTTGCTACTTTTTGAGAACTGAATAAGCTATTCACATAGAGCATTACACCACCTCCTTTCACTGCTGGACCCCTATTGCACGAACACATATTGTATCCCTGGATCTCATAGTCCTGCAAGCTATCCCCCAAATACCCCTCACTGACCCATGCCTCCGTAATGCAAACAAAATCTGATTCCTCCTCAGCAACATAACACTTAAACTCATCAAATTTGGATCGAATACTCTGAGCATTAAGCATCATATACTTAACATTTTAGCATATGTTCCATAACCAGCTTTAACTTTTTCATGTTGAGTAGCTCTTTCATCTCTGGATGAGCTACCACTTTGCCCCTTGAACTACTGCTATCCCTATTTGCTGACTGTGAAATTATATTGCCTAGGCTGTTACTATTGGCATATCCCTGAGATGGCAATGCCACTTCTTACCTCCCCACCCCATTGTCTAGTTTCCCTGAAGGACATGATCATATACTTTGCTTAACAAATGCACCCCCTTCTCGGAAAAGTGCAGGCCATACCTCTGATAGAGGTCTCATAGGCCATAAAACCTGCACCACCTGTCAACAAAGGTCAGACCTAACACATGGCAGAGCCTACCTACCATGGCATTGGCTGCTAGTGCCCTAGAGCTCCACTCAGGGGAGACTCCAGCCCTATGCAGAATAGCAGTCACAATGACTCTGCTATTGCTTTGCTTCAGGGTGGCCAGAAGGGCCCTGTAGTCTTGCAGCAGCTCCTCACTCCTAGCAGGACCTATGTTATTTACTCCTGCCTGCACTGCAACTGCACTAAACTGGTGCTCACTGGTGGCCTGTGCCACAACTGGCACCAAGTCCTTGACCTTGGCACCAGGCCTGGTGATGCACCTCCTGCCTCTCCGATCTTTACAGAACACCCTATATAAATGCCGCACACGAGAGTCGTCTACGACCAGCACTGTCTCCTTACTACTATCCTGGGGACAGTCCTCCAATGCCTGGAACCTATTTGATGTTACTATGCCTGCCTGCTAAGCTGCTCGACTAGGCTGCCTCCCACTCCTACCACCTGCCACCTGCCACTCACTGACCCCTTGCTTAGGCTCGCGCCTCCAAATCCTCCACCCCCTGACTTTAAACCACTGCCCCTCCTGTGGGCTACCACAACTAGAAATCTTCTGTTCACTAGGAACACTTTCCTCTACAGATATCCTAGCCACCTCCACATCAGGGGAAGCTTCAGTTACCTGGTGGCCTATGACCACCTGGGCATAGGATGCCCCTGCTACAGATTGACCCCTACGTGTTGCCTTTTCTTGCCTACCCTGTGCAACAAGGGCAGCCTTGAGATTGGAAAGCTCTGCCTTAAGGGTCCTAACCTCCTCTAGTGGCTGCATCCTGGTAGAAACCATCCTACAGGCTGCAGCTTATTCCTAGATTTAGATTGAAAAGTGACTTGCTACAAAATGATATACAAAATAACAGAGCAGATAAAAATAACTGACAAAGCTCAGATGTATGGAAGTTCCTAACTATGCAGCACCTACAAGCTAATCCACTACTGTTTTTAAAAATGCACTTAATTCGAAAGCAAAAAGGACACAGCACAAGCCACCTGTTCTTAACTCAATAGACAATTGACACAACACAATAGGCAATCAACACTTGACACAAGGACGCTGTGCAGAAAATTGACAGGTGGTGTGGTTTTAAAGAAAGAAGAAATCACTCGCTAAACAATGGACAAATTAAATAAAGACTTGAAAACACTAACAGACTAAACAGAGACAGACAAATGTCTTCTATATTATTATTTTTTATTTTTTTTATTGTCTAATCTAATTGTCTTCTGGACAATTAGACAACTAGATAAATATCACTTATCTAGACAGTTTAACTTATCAGGCTAAAGGCTAGAACATGAAAAAGCACAGAAGTCAAACAGCACTTATAACCTAAAGACAAAATGGCGCCAGGCAGCCTCGCTAGGTTGAAATAGTTTAATTTGCTTGTAAAAAATACTTACTAAATAAAAACTATGCAAATATATGCACAGAAGTAATTGTTAAATACTTATCCACTACACGAACATATCTTCCACTTTCTCTCTATCACACGCATACTGGAACAACTGTGAAAGAAATGAAAAACGGAAACGGGGAAAAAAGAAAAAAGAACGAAAAGATATGCTAAAAAAGAAAAAAAAATGAACAAAACACAGAAAAAAACTAAAACATACATTAAAAAAACAAAAGAGAAGAAAAAAACATTATCCCCAAAGTGTTATACGTCTTCATGTTCTTGCAATGTTCACACAAAATGGTGACGCCCCGACACCTCCCCCTCCACACACTACACCCCATACCCCAAATTAGCACCGTCCAGACTGGCAACTCTTCACTTCACTCTTCACTAATGCATCATCTTCAGCCTCCGACCAGATCTACCGCCTCATTTCCAAGACAGCTCAACTTAACTCTACCCAACTCTACTCTGTTATCTTCAAGACGGCCTCAACTCTACTCCGACACCTTTCAACAAGTCAACTTTGCTAATCCTTTTTCTCCTACTTCCCTGACTACGATGTTCCTCACACCCTAACCCACAGCTACACTCACATCTCCACACAACACCGGAAACAGCCGAAATCACCAAATGGTGGCGGGCTGACAAAATTCAACCACACACACACACACGCGCGCGCACACACACATACACACACAAGATGAACATGTTGGAACCCTACCGCGGACATAACTTGTATTTATCTCCAATTCCTCGGACATGAGATGGAGCGGAAGGATGTAAAAAATTATTCCTCCCTCCTGGTTCAGGTCACCGAAATATGATTATGCATTATTATAGGGTCACCCACGCCTAACCTGCGGAGCGAGGATTAAAGATTAAATTTAGCGACCGATACCTGTTTTGTTCTCATTGTTCAGCAAACGCAGGCAGCGTCCAGGAAATGAGTTTCCCTCATGTAAGAGGCAGCACACACAGCATGCAGATCGGCTCATCACACGACGGCCGTGACTACTGACCTGGCTAGTGACGCTCACCCGCAGTGGGCGCAAACCGCCAGCAGACGCTGCCGGCTGCAGCCCATCAGGACAAACCGCCAACAGACGCTTCCGGCTGCAGCCCATCAGGACAAACCGCCAACAGTCACCGCCGGCTGCAGCCCTGTAGCATCAGGACAAACCGCCAACAGTCACCGCCGGATGCAGCCCTGTAGCATCAGGACAAACCGCCAACAGTCGCTGCAGCCTGCAGCCCTGTAACCAGTGGCGTCGCCACGAAATTCTTCCAGGGGGGGGGGGCAAGGTCGAAAGGGGGCCTCCTGTTCCCCGAAAGGGGGCCTCCATTGTGTTAGGGTCTCATATTGTTTTTAGGCTCTTATACTATGGTTCGAGGATGGGGAACATGATTTCATATTGTTTTTTTGTTTGTTCTTGGCATGGTGCATCATTTACTCAAAACGCAATAGCACTAATCATTTTCGCTGAAAACTGGACCATACCAGGGTATAAATAAGTAATATTTGGATAAATACATAAGTGCCAAAACAAACCATCGTCTCAATGCTTTCTCGAATCTTCCCGCTGGCCTCGAGATTGCAGCGAGCTGGCGGGGCTGGTGCTAAGCATATCTTACAGATATCTGCCATTGATCAACCCACTTTTAAGTCCTCCAAGTCTAACTGAATATAGCTAGATTTATCACTACTGTTATTTATTCTCACCAGCTTGATGTAAGCTGGTGAGAAAGCTTGAACGACCATTTCTCAGTCCAAGGACGAAAAGTTCGTAAAGGTGACAACGAGAAGTGGATTGCATTGTTTTTTTAGCGTCATCTTAGGAATTTGTTTATTTTTATAACATTTGGTGCTGGCTGCAAGGCAACTGTCACACGAGCTAAAATATATCCTCAGCGAATAAATTCACGGCAAGAACAAGCATTGCACACCAATGCATAAATGACAATGCAACAATGCAACAATGTCAGTACATACATAATCCAAGCCTTCAAATTCCACGCCGTCACGCCCATCGTTTTCGCCGTGCTGTACCGTTTTGTAAATGACGTTGAGAAGATATGGAAGCTGGGAAGCTCTAATCATGCAGGCTGTAATAACAGAAAAGAAGTTTGTTGGAAGAAAATGCATTTAAAAACATCATTCATCCCATTTCATATGGGGCACGGATGTTGTATTGTATGCTTATGAGGGGTAATTTGTCGCCTCAATGTTGGCTTTTCCCCATGGGCGTATGTTTCGGAAAATTATTCAGGGACCAGTGGAGTACCTATATTTGCGTCAAGCAGGATGGGGCAAACGGATTTGCAGGGGGGGGGCACCTACGCCCATTAAAAAGGCCTTGGATTTCGACCGCTATTTTGTCAAAGGGTACATTTCGAAATAATATAATTAGTCATCAACTAAATTGTCCTGTGGAGGGGCCTAATCGACCACTATGGTTTCTGATTGGTCGGATTTCAACCCTAACTCCACCACTCATTTCTAAGGTTTTCTTTTGGTATCCCTTTTAAGTTACCTCACACTGCTGAAATTACACCTATACCACAAACCCGGATCGGTATCCCAAAAAATCAAGCTGGAGCCCTCCAAAAAAGGAGAGATTACAACAAATAAATGTCCGGGTCAGGAAAATGGCTCTGTTGCATCGAACATTTTTGTTTCCAGATGCCTTCAAAAATTGCGTATGACACCGAAAAGCAGACCGGATCTCGAAAAATCGAGGTGGGATGCAAAACATGGCGTCAGAGGTCCGAAAAATCAGGCCGGGATTCGGACTTTTAAAAAAAACCCAGAATAGATCCATAAAATTCGCGTTGAGCCCAGAAAGCTGGCGTTGGGTCTCCGGAACCACGCGCCTGGGCGCGATAAGTCGCGCTGGGACCCAGAAAAACTCACACCGAAGCCCCAAAATCATACTGGGGCCCCACAAATGTGCGTCAGAAGCCCCAAATATACACAGCGGGACCCTAAGAGTACAACGGTGCCAGAAAGTACAACTAACCCTCCAAAGCGCACAGAGTCTCCCAAAAAGCGATAGGGTCCTAAAACATGCGTTGTAGCCCTAAATAAACATACCGGGAGCTCTAAGAAAAATACACTGCAAGCTCGCAAGGCGCACAGGGGCCATAAGAACGCACAAGGGCCTGGAAAAGAGGCTGGGGCCACAAAAGGCAACATGGTTCCGAAACGTACAAAACGACCGGGAGCTAAATAAACACATCGGGATCTTCGAAAACGCCCCGACACGTAAAAAATTGTCGGTGCACAAAAAAAACACAACAAAGCCCTAAAACGAGCAGGGTTTAGAAGATGTATTAGGCCCATAACTTTAAAGTAAAATGTATTACCCACCACTTTAAAATACAAAATTTTTCAATTTCAGGCATTCCAGTTCATAGCACCCGGTCGCCACGACGGCAACGTCAGTGCACGTGCACACCCATTTTTCGTATTCGGTGCATTCGCCACACTTCGTGCGATGCTATGGTTTCTGCTAGGCCTTCTGCGTTTTGCTAATTGCTGCCACATGATACACTTGCGCCATATTTGGCGTGATGGAATGATTCGCATGGGCGTTCGCTTCGAAAAGTCGATTGATTAAATTCGATCATTAGTTTCCTACTTCCCACATTTTCTGGTAGCTATGAAATGCGGTTTCCGCTGAGCTTTGATGCACTTCATATCTTTGCTGCTATCCTCCCAGATTTGATACCGAACCGAGGCCAAGCCTCGGCGTTCTTTGGACCCGTTGCGTCTTTCTTGGTCTATGATTGTGTATTATGACTCCAAGCCATTTTTGTTAGGGGCCTAAAGCATTTTCGAACCCCATGCTCGTTTTAGGGTTTGTTGAATTTTTGTGCACCGAGTATTTTTTTGACGTGTCAGGGCGTTTTCGAAGATCCCGATGTGTTTATTTAGCGCCCGGTCTTTTTGTTTGTTTTGGAACCATGTTGCCTTTTGCGGCCCCAACCACCTTTTCAGGCTATTGTGCGTTATCATGACCCCTGTGTGCCTTGAGAGCTTCCGGTGTATTTTTAGACCTCCCGGTATGTATATTTATGGCTGCAACGCATGTGTTAAGGCCCTGTCGCTTTTTGTGAGACTGTGCGCTTTGGAGGGTCAGTTGTATTTTCGGCCCCCGTTGTGCTCTTAGGGTCCCGATGTGTTTATCTTGGGCTCCTGACGCACACTTGTGGGGCCCAAGTACAATTTTGGGGCTTCGGTACGATGTTTCTAGGTCCCAGAGTGGCTTATCGCACCCAGGCGCGTGGTTCCGGAGACCCAACCCCAGTTTTCTGGGCTCAATACGATTTTGTGAAACTATTCTGATTTTCTTAAAAGTCCGAATCCCGGCCGGATTTCTCGAGCCCTTGGCGCCATGTTTTTGTATCCCACCTCGAATGTTCGAGATTCGGTTTGTTTTTCGGTGCCGTACGCAATTTGTGAAGGCATCTGATAATATGTTCGGTGCTCCAGAGCCATTTTTGTTACCTGAGCATTTAGTTGTTGGAATCAATCCTTATTTTGGAGGGCCCCAGCTTGATTTGTGTGTGTTTGTGGTCACACTGTGCTTACGTGTGGCCCTAGACGGCAATTTTTTAGAGCTTCGACGGGACTACCGATGGGAATTGTGGGTCCCAAGCGCGATATTTGGGGGGCCCGGTTGGAGTTTGTGCGATGCGTTATATTTAGCTGTGGCCCCAACGCGATTTTGGCGGTTCCTGTCGCAATTTTTCGGGCCTCGGAGCGAGTTTTCCGGGGCTCGCCGTATTTATTTGGAGACCCATACGCGAATTCTGGTGGACCGACGCGAATTTTGGTGGCCCCAGCGCGATTTTTGAGGCCCCGACACGATTCTTGGGAGCTTATCCCTCTCAGGATGGAGGGGGCATTTGCCCCTTTGATATAGCACTGCGGCCACTGAAGGAGTTTATTTTTGTCCCAGAGTGACATTCCGGTTAAAATTGATTTGGGGGGCAAGCTGCAACTTTTGGGGCCTCGGCGCGACCTTCTGGGCCTCCAGTGTGATTTTCAAGGGCTGTGACGGGACTTTTTTGGGTCCAATGTGATCTTTCGGGCCCCGACGTCAATTTCTTGGATCCCTAGCGCCAGCTATAGCGGCCTCGACACTTTTTGGGGGTCCAATGCGTTTTGGAGGCTTTTGGCGTCATTGTTCGGCCCCCAGAGTGATTATCCATGTCCGGATTGTTCTTCGTTGCTCCGGCTTCTTTTGTCTTGGTCCCAATGAGACTGTTGGGGCACGGTACGACCTGTCGTGCCCCTGGCATGATTTTCGTGGTCCGGGCGTGAATTTTTGGTACCCCAGGCTCAGCGTAATATGCGGGGGCCCCGGCCGGATCTTTTGGGCCCCATATCGTGATTTTAAAATACCCAGACTCGACTCTTACTATTTCTTAGGTGGTTCTTCTTGCAAATTATAGGCCTACTGTCGCGTCGTCTCATTTCCTAGAGCCTTTTTACCGGTTTTCGATGTCTCCTTGTGTGTCCTACCCTCCTCCATATTCAATGGTCCTCCTCTCCCGTCTTGGAGGGCCTCCTCTTGCATTCTGGGGCCCCTTTAACATGGCATGGGGCTTCCTCTCATCTTCGAGGGGCATTTTCTGCCAAATTAGGGCCCTCTTGCCACGCCTCGTGTGCCTCCTCCTTTATCCTGGCAAAGCCTTACCCGTCTTGAGGGATCTTCAATTTTGGAAACCTCACCTCCTTCCATACCTGCTATCACTCCCATCTTAAGGGCCTCCCCTCATTTCCTGGGAACTCTTTCCGGTCTTCGGGACCTCATTTGGTCCTGGAGACCTACTCCTTCTCGAGTCCGGCAGGTGCCTCATTTCTCTTCTAGAGGCCTTCTTTTTCAAATTAGGGGCCTCCTCTCACGTCTTGGGGCCCTCCTGCTCTGCGCTCTGGATTCGATCTTTACCCATCTTAGGGGTGGTCTCTTATCTCCTGGTGGACTCCTCTTCTCTCCCAGGCGCCTCCTCTGCCAAATTACTGGCAACCTTTCCTATCTTAGTGGCCTTGTTATTTCCCGGGGACCTTCTTCGCGGTCTTCGAGCCTTCTTTTCCGCTTGGGAGCCATCTCTCTTATCCAATGGCCTTTCTCTCTTATTTTAGGGGACTCCTCGTTCATCATGGGGTCTCATTTCCAATCTTGTGTCGTTCTCATCCGAATTAGGTGC
The DNA here is from genome assembly GCA_034440615.1 of Ashinkailepas kermadecensis. Lineage (NCBI taxonomy): Eukaryota > Metazoa > Arthropoda > Thecostraca > Neolepadidae > Ashinkailepas > Ashinkailepas kermadecensis. Next base: position 50,217 of record JAOTOM010001955.1, on the reverse strand, counting down.
CTCCTGCCACGTCTCTGGATCATCCTTTTCTATATCGGTGGAACCTCACCCGTTTGAGGCCTGCTTTTGCGTCCCCGAAACCTCATCTCATATCCAATGGCTTCCTTTTCCGTCTTAGGGCCTCCTCTCATATGCTGGGGCCTCCTTTCCGGTGTTGGAGCCTCTTTTGCAATCCTGGTTGCCTCCGTGCCATTTTTGACACTCTCTTGATTTCTGGGGACTCCTACCCTCTCCTAGGTGACTCCTTTTTCAAATTAGGGGCCTCCTCTCACGTCATGGGGGCCTCCTTATCTGTGTCTGGAGCCTTATTATCCTCTTAGCAGGGTGCTTTTGCGTCCTAGTCCTAGATCTTCTCTTCCAGGTTCCTCCTCTTCCAAAATATGGGCCTCATCTGGTTGGTCTCAGTGGCCTTCTCTCATTCCTGCGCAGACCTTCTTACCCGTCTTGGGGCCCCTATTGCGTCCGGAGAAGTCTCCCCTATCAGGTCTTAATTTTATATTGCAGGGGCATCCTCTTCCGTCTTGGGGGCCTCGTTTTCCAACTTAAGAATATCCTGCCACCCATCGGAAGCCTTTTCGTCTAACCTGGGTGGCTTCTTGCCCGTCTCGGTGGCATCCTTTCCGTCCTGAGGGCCTCCTTTTCGTGCTGGGGTCTCCTTTTCGTCCTGGGGCCTCCTTTTCGTCCTGGGGGCTACCTTCCTATCTATGTTCTAAGTCTTAGGGGCCTCCTTTTGGTCCTTGGGTGCATCCTTTTCGTTCTAGGGGCATCCTTTTCGTCCTGGGGCCTCCTTTCAGTCCTGGGGGGGCCTCCTCCCAATCTCTGTTCTACGTCTTGCGGGCTTTCTTTGCGTTCTGGGGCATCCTTTTCGTCCTGGGGGCCTCCTTTTCGTCCTGGGGGCCTCCTTTTCGTCCTGGGGGCCTCCTTTTCGTCCTGGGGGCCACCTCACAATCTCTGTTCTACGTCTTAGGGGCCTCCTTTTCGTCCTGGTGGCCTCCTTTTCGGCCCGGGGGCCTCCTTTTCGTCCTGGGGGCCACCTCACAATCTCTGTTCTACGTCTTAGGGGCCTCCTTTTCGTCCTGGGGGCCTCCTTTTCGTCCTGGAGTCCTCCTTTTCGTCCTGGGGACCTCATCCCAATCTCTGTTCTACGTCTTGGGGGCATCCTTTTCGTCATTTGGTGCATCTTTTTCGTCCTGGGGTTGGTTGGTTGATTGTTGGAGTGTAGGGGCGCATAGACTGCGTCATTCGTCCTGGGGCCTTCTTTTCGTCCTGGGAGCCTCCTTTTCGTCCTGGGGGCCTCCTTTTCGTCCTGGGGGCCTCCATCCAATCTCTGTTCTACGTCTTGGGATCTCCTTTTCGTCCTTGGGTGCCTCCTTTTCGTCCTGGGGCCTCCTTTCCGTCCTGGGGGCCTCCTTTTCGTCCTGGGGGCCTCCTTCCAGTCTCTGTTCTACGTCTTGGGGCCTCCTTTTCGTCCGTGGGTGCATTCTTTTCGTCATGGGGTCTCCTTTTCGTCCTGGAGGCCTCCTTTTCGTCCTGGGGGCCTCCTCCCAATCTCTGTTCTACGTCTTGGGGCCTCCTTTTCGTCCTGGGGACCTCCTTTTCGTCCCGGGGGGCCTTCTTTTCGTCCTGGGGGCCTCCTCCCAATCTCTGTTCTACGTCTTGAGGCCTCCTTTTCGTCATGGGGGTCTCCTCCCAATCTCTGTTCTACGTCTTGGGGCCTCCTTTTCGTCCTGGGGGGCCTCCTTTTCGTCCCGGGGGCCTCCTTTTCGTCTTGGGGGTCTCCTCCCAATCTCTGTTCTACGTCTTGGGGCCTCCTTTTCGTCCTTGGGTGCATCCTTTTCGTCCTGGGATCTTCTTTTCGTCCTGGGGTCTTCTTTTCGTCCTGGGGGCCTCCTCCCAATCTCTGTTCTACGTCTCGGGGCCTCCTTTTCGTCCTTGGGTGCATCCTTTTCGTCATGGGGTCTCCTTTTCGTCCTGGGGGCCTCCTCCCAATCTCTGTTCTACGTCTTGGGGCCTCCTTTTCGTCCTGGGGGCCTCCTTTTTGTCCCGGGGGGGCTCCTTTTCGTCCTGGGGGCCTCCTCCCAATCTCTGTTCTACGTCTTGGGGCCTCCTTTTCGTCCTGGGGGCCTCCTCCCAATCTCTGTTCTACGTCTCTTATAGAGACCTGATGATATTTCCTGGTGGCCTCGTCAGTCTTGAGGCCTCATTGACAGCATGATATTCTGTCCCGTCGGCCTCCTTGCTCACCTTTTTTGCTGTGCATTTGCGGATAGGGGCCTCCTCAAATTTCAGGGGGGGCGCCGCCCCCCAGTTTCACGGCAGGGGGGGGCGACTGCCCTCCCCTGCCCCCCCGGTGGCGACGCCCTTGCCTGTAACATCAGGACAAACCGCCAACAGTCGCTGCAGTCTGCAGCCCTGTAACATCAGGACAAACCGCCAACAGTCACCGCCGGCTGCAGCCCTGTAGCATCAGGACAAACCGCCAACAGTCACCGCCGGATGCAGCCCTGTAGCATCAGGACAAACCGCCAACAGTCACCGCCGGATGCAGCCCTGTAGCATCAGGACAAACCGCCAACAGTCACTGCAGCTTGCAGCCCTGTAGCATCAGGACAAACCGTCAACAGTCACTGTAGCTTGCAGCCCTGTAGCATCAGGACAATCCGTCAACAGTCACTGCAGTCTGCAGCCCTGTAGCATCAGGACAAACCGCCAGCGGACGCTGCCAGCTGCAGCCCTGCAGGGTCAGGTTCACTGGGTCCTTCGATGCTGACAACGACAAAGCGGATCATTTTGAATAATGCATTCAATTTCAATAATGAATCCGACTGTTTCAGCTTGACCGCTGAGCGAATTGCTTCGATGCATTTCTTGGCGTGGATTGTCGCTATGGAGTCATCGACTTGGCATATCGGTGGTTTCAAATTCGACGAGAATGAATGGCTGGAGCGTAGTGCCAGACATCTTACTACCGAGATTGAATGCACATGCCTACTCGGGAAATGTTGAATTATTGTAAATCTATCACGTAAAAGTTCTGGGCTGCGTTGCCACGGGGAGTCCAATCCGAACTATTTGCTGTTAATCAGAGACAAGTTTCTGTTTGGCATTCACGAACCGAAAGCATGGCTTTGGAGGCGGAAATAGAGCTAGGTTAGGTGTTGCAATCCTGGTCATTATTCCACTGCCGAAACCATGCTGATAGGAGGAGCAATAATACTTACATCAGGGTCGGCGGAACGTATGGGACGCTGGGGCGCTACGCTCCCTTGCGCGAGCAAGGGGGACGTAGCACCCCCGTAGTTGGCTCACTAAAACTGCTTACTCTCCCAAGATACCATGCTTCTTAAAAGAAAACAATTTCGAAGCTCAGTGCTGTATCCTGAGAGTTAGGCTATGTAGGTACGGCTATAACACACGTTCGTAATTTTTCTGGTCGTTTCTACAGTACTTGCAATAATTTATAGGGAATAATTGTCCTGGTGTACAGCAGGCTTTCATGGGCAACGCTACTCGATAATTCACTAAAAGTGAAAAACTTCAATAAGATTCACTAAAAGTGATCTTGTTTGCGGTATTTCAAGCTGAAGTTACGGCCACTTCAACTGTGGCCCAGTGGATGATTAAGCTGAGCATATGTGGACATATCAACTGATAACTAAAATTATTCGAGCCATCGGAAAATTGAATATTTTTAGTGTTAAATTCACAAAGCCCAACCGATTTCTTCATTTCGGCAACTTCTGCCATGTTTGTCTCCCCAATCAAAATGTCTTAACACATATCCTGGTATCCAGAGGGTGTCACTGAACTCATGTCAGGCAGAACGACGCTCCTCCAGGGACGGCCGCCTGCGGCCTCTTCTCTTCCTCTCCCTGCAGCCAATGCTAACTCGCTGGAAAATCTGAGCCTCTTGGTGAGGTCCGAGTTCATCCATTGATTTGTCTCCATTGCTGGCGATCCCCCAGGGAGATGGTGCCGGGCCCACCGGACGAATGCTCCTCTGCATTGGAATTCCTTGGCCTGTCCTCGCGTCTGCCAGGCAATTCATAAGATGTTTTTGCTAACATACTTTGCTGTCGTTCAGGCTAAGAAATTGCAGTTATCATTTGAATTTTTTTTTTCGTGGATGATAAATTTGACAGGCGTTTTCCCAGTCTGAACCAGACAATTACCTGGAGGAGGCAATGATCTGACAAAGGTGTGGCGAGCACGACACGATATGCCCTTTTTGCGGTATGTCAATTTCAACCAAAAACCAGGATGGCCATTTTGGCCATGTTGGGCCATTCTTATTATTTTGCAGATTTTAGCTTGGTGGATAAGCTCGACCGATTGGGCGGCCAACTGGTCCCCATCGGGATGATGGTCATGTCATTGGGCCGATGGTGCGCCCAATGCCGAAGGCGCCAAATTGCCTGGGACATGGACGTCGATGACGCGCCGAATGCCATTTTATCGTTCTGTGGTGAGATAAGCGCCCTTCTGGTCAAGGTTGGAGTTCGTCTCGAAATCGATGCTCCTGTTGTTCGCCCAGTCGGCGCCCGCTGAACGGATCTGGCACACCTCCCATGTGGGAACGGTGTGCTTAGTTTTCACTTCAGACACCTTGCTGCATTTTGTAATACGCTACTTGATTGATAATTGATTGGACGTGTAAAAAAAGATGACGATGTCAGCATTGTGTCGAAGGACGAGGAGACGGAGGGAGGGAGAGAGAGGAGGTTATCTAAGCGATTGTATCTCCCATACAAAAGGGACGGAATCCAGCACACTTATTTGCCCCGGCCACCATCCGTAAGTGGCAGCAGGAATTTACATCCAAAATTATTTTTGAGGTCAAGGTTTCTTCAATGCATTTAAACACGGGCGGAGTTTGAAATAGGCTATGACGCATCCTTTGCTGATGATATGATGTGAAAATTTACGATATCGTGTCAGACCACTGATCTATGACGTAAAAAGCGGGAACATTGCGGATATTTTTCCCCAAAAAATGGCAAATTTTCGGCAATGAACATAACTTACTGCCCCAAATTACCAATGATGGATGTTTAATACAACGAAGAATGGCTCTTAGATGCTCCTGGGTTTTAGACATTGCGTGTAAAGAAAGCATACGACCTTCAATATACCAGGAGGTGCTGAGTTGACATCAAAAGTAACGTTAAGGATTATACTTTATTAGGTACTCAACGTTTCGGCCAGGGGCCATCGTCAGGAGTGATATAAAAATGTCAAGTTTAGGAATTGAAAAAAAAAAGAAAAAAAAAAGCACGCCAGAAAAAAAGCGTGCAAAAGACACGTGGAATGCAGAAAAGCCTCCTCAGTGGTGCAGACACTTACAGAAACTCCAAACCAGAAACAAACTATGTCAAGATAGAATCCTCTGAGGAAGCCCGAGCCGATGGTCCACATACATATCGATACATACACTCACGCACATATATAGACATAGATCCAATATAACGCGTAATACATAGAATATAATTTATGTTTATGTAATTTAAGTGATATACCAAGACGTCGTTTGCGTGTTTAGTTGCGGCCGTAGATTACGTATGTGTAGAGATTCGAGGACCTTTAGATCAGCGTTGTCCCTGGCTGTTGCTAGAATTTCTACTTTGAAGTTTGTGTTAGTGTCGCTGTGTTCCATGTTATAATGTTTGTCGATCATGTGTTCGCCTAAAGGTGTGTATGCTCTTCGAAGTCTGGCATCTCCCAAGTGCTCATTGTACCTATCCCTGATAATACGTTTGGTTTCACCGACATAAAATATTCCAAGACAGCGGTTGCACGTTATTTTATAAACTACGTTTTTTCGCGTGCATCTACCTTTGAGCCCGTTGATACAGGTGTGGCACGTTCTTCTACCAGCAGGGCATGGCGGAATTTCCAGGGCTGAGCGGACCAGGTAAGATTTCAGCGTAGGTCCGCTAGTCCAGGCTACCCTAACATGGTTTAGATGAGACGAACGGATGGCTGCGTTTACCTGTCGACATAGTTGGTCATCGACAAATGGAAGTCTCATGTAAACATAGTTGGGATTACTATGTGCTCGATGCCGACGTTGCCCACTTATCCTACTCCTGTTGTGAGGGTGAACAGCACGAGCGGCGGAGTGTACCCGATGTGCTGGGTATCAGTTTTCCAGGAAAAGAGTTGTCATCTTCGCAAGGCTCCGCTCGCATGAAATAGTATCGGAGGAGACTCGTGCTGCTCTCCTCATTTGGGATGTTAAAACGGCCTTTTTAGTAGCCATCGGGTGGGCCGAATCATAGTGCAAGATGATGGGGGCTGCCATAGGTTTAAAGTACAGTTCGGTGGTGTAGCTCCCATCAGCCTGAACTACAAACAACGTATCAAGGAAAGGAATCGAACTGCTATGACCAGTGTGTTCTAAGGTGAACTTGATGCTGGAGTGTTGTTGGTTAATTTCTGCAAAGAAGTCGAGCAGAGAGGCCAAGCCATGTGTCCAAACACCAAAAATATCGTCTATATACCTCGTGTAGAGAGCTGGTTTCAAATCATACGAAGCTAAGAAGATCGACTCAAGGCGGTGCATAAAAGCAATCGCTAAAGGAGGTGCACATCGGTTACCCATAGCCACTCCTTTTGTTTGCTTGTGCATGGAGTTACCGAAACGTAAGTGGTGTAAGTGTCTGCACCACTGAGGAGGCTTTTCTGCATTCCACGTGTCTTTTGCACGCTTTTTTTCTCGCGTGCTTTTTTTTTTTCAATTCCTAAACTTGACATTTTTATATCACTCCTGACGATGGCCCCTGGCCGAAACGTTGAGTACCTAATAAAGTATAATCCTTAACGTTACTTTTGATGTCAACTCAGCACCTCCTGGTATATTGAAGGTCGTATGCTTTCTTTACACGCAATGATGGATGTGACAGGGTGGGATACAACTCAAATAACTGTCACTGATCTCTCCAAGGTCATTCTAGATCAATGACCTAGCTTGACGTCAGATGATCTTTGTGAAGTTAGAAGTACCTAAGTACATATGGTCAATGTGCACACTATGAATGAACCAGACGTCTGATTTTGTCCCTGGCACCACACAATGGTGTCTTCAGGCACTATTAATGAAATGTATAAAATTATGCAAATCCTCAACTTCACCTAGCCCCCTACATACAAGTCGAATTATCACAAATTATCACAAATCACGCATGTACAACAACCCTGTGATATTGAGAAAAAAAACACTGTTGAACAAATTCATTGCGTATCTGCTACTACTGCTACATAGGTAGTGAGATAAAATACAACTGTAACATTTTTGGCACAAAGACACTTTTAACGTCAGATTGGAGGTCACCCAGTGACCTCGAAAGTAGAAATCGGCAATACTCGCCAGCTGATAAAACGCTGGGCATATAACGCTGGATGACGCTGCATGTGGCTTGCATTCTCCACTTATAAATGTTCTCGGTGTAATAGCGCCCTGATTTCGCAAACGTGGCGAAATGTCATTTAGGAGCGATTGCTAACCGGCGCAAAACTTTGGCATGTTGCCATATTTGGTAGCCCAGAGGTGTTGCAACCTGCCCAGGTTGCCGTAAGTGGCATCTAAGCGGAGGGGACTAGCGGGACCAAATTATACGCACACCTGTGGGCATTCATTGCAGAGCGCCTGGTGTAACTTGTCGTTATATCGGGTCAGGTTACTGACAGGTGACGATTCTTCGGGACCCTGTTCCGGCGGATTTTGGCAGACTTCGCACTTTCCAAGTTTGGAGCCGAATATGATATAAACTATGCATGATACCCTGATGAAATATGCATCACCGTGTTTTATTGGTCACTCAATTTGAAGTACATTGAAGGGTGGCAAGACCCAATAACATCAGCGTGCTCCTGTGCAGATAATATCACGTCACAAAGGGTCAATATGTCGTTTGCTATTTTTTGGTCCAAAACTCGCAATTTTGAGTCTTAGAGGGTAACAATGAACGCTGCATGCGAATTCAGCACACAAAGGCACCATGTGAAACAGATTCTTTTATTATCGTCCCCATATCAGATGAAGAAGCCTATCCCATTTAGCTGTATGCACCTTCATCTTATCTTTCAATGTGGGGCTTCCCTTTGTGAGCCTTCAATAAGTTAAGACGGCTAACACAAGGGTGCCTCAGGAGGCAAACAAGATCTATCAAGGAATGTGGATATAACCAATACAATTTGCATCCCTTTTTATAAAATTTTGCGGATAGGCCACCACCAATTAGTAGTAAGGAATGCGACCTTAAAAACCGTGGGCAAGCAGCAAGCTAGTAACGCCCACAATATTCCCAGGGTCACGAGATGAAAGTGTCAGCTTGGACCCATTTTGTGGACGACCTTTGATCTTTACTGACCAAAGGTCGTCATAGGCGCATGGGGTTCAAATTGGATCAAGGCTGGTTCTATGATACGTGAGCGCTCTGATTTCGGCCGCAAATTTCTTTTGGCCCCAAAATCCAAGCCCAGTATTGACCCAGCGATATCTGCTATGCTGTGCTACAGAACGCCATGGGATGCTATAGAATGGATCATGCGACCCCTCGTTGGACTTCGATTGAACGCTGGACTCGGTAATGTGCAGCTCGGAAGCGTATCATGCATTGTTCGCCATCTTTTGGGTCCGAACTTGAAACATGTGCGACATCTGTCGAAATCCGCCAGAATCTGTTCACAAACAATTGCCTCATGTCAAAAAAATCAGGCTGATTTTCTTCTCTCTCGCAGAACCGAATATTGCAAGCATCTCAAATGTGGCCTCCTTTTAAGCGGACGGGCGTCGGTTTTGGGAAATTTCATAGTAGCCCAATGACCCTGCACAGTAAAATCAACCTAAGCCCTTCTCGCCCCGACCCCAAATCCATGGCGTCGCCTTGCCACCGGGCAGCACAATTCGCAGCTGACCATGCGTCGACAAAAAAAATAAAAATTCGTCGCCTGAGTGACAACAAATTGACCCCAACACTAGCTACTACACTACCGAAAATGTGAATGTCTGAATACAGAGCACCGTCTGCACTTGCCGCCATACGTTTCGCCAATCCTGCCTGACATAGTGCATTAAGGATGATTAAAATACGACCGCTGATACCATGCCAACATATTTATCCGTGTAGCGAAGTTGAGGAGGGAAAAGTTATCACACAGTGTCGAGAAAGTTCCCGGATGCGTTGTGTAACTGTCGAACGCATGTGCTTATGTGCTCATAAAATATGATAAGGTGCAGCTTAAGATATTCGGATGTGTTCACCAGGTTACTCTTACTGGTAGTTTCACACCATCTTTCAAAAGAATGGTTTTACCATGCTGCTCTTGCGTTCTGCTGTATAAATCGATTTTCCGTGCTGCTCTTGCGTTCTGCTCTACATAGCGTTTCTCTCGTAGTAAAATTCAACATCAGTTCAAATGCACTGCAGAGCACGATTCTGGGGAATCGCAGGTAGCTCATGAACGTTGTGGCTCTAATATATGCACTGAAATAAAACGTTTAGCTAACTTGAAGGCTGCGTGCAATATAAAACGAGCATAATGGCATAGCTATTAGACCACAAGAAAATATTTGACTGACCTCAAGAGGATATACCACATCATGCCAATATAACTGGATAGTTATTAGACAAAGAAAATGTTAGAAAAAGGAGTCCGAAATAATCACCATGCAAGAGAACCATGATATGCGTAGAAACTATATTATTGGGTAAGCAACCACCAGGCAGAACCACCCTTGCGAACTCTCCAGGGTAGAGTTTCCTATGGATAACGAATTATATTTGCGCATATTTAAAACACCTCACTCGAACCCGTTCTGCATTGGCCAAGTTCTAGCTAACCAATGTAAAAAGTAATTGAATAAATAAATAAACAAATAAATGTATTGATATATGTATATATATGTATATGTGCATATGTATATATATATATATATGTATATAGATATATATATATATATATATATATATATATATATATATATATATATATATATATATATATATATATATATATATATATATATATATATATATATATATATATATATATATATATATATATATATATATATATATATATATATATATATATATATATATATATATATATATATATATATATATATATATATATATATATATATATATATATATATATATATATATATATATATATATATATATATATATATATATATATATATGTATGATATATATATACATATATATATATACCTCGGGTTCTTGCAGCATACCCATTGAAACAAAATGGGTACATCCATTATATATATAAAAATAATAGTTAGGTTAGATCACGCCGTATGGTCAGGTCAAAAGTTCCAACTTGAATTTCGCCGGTACATCACTTTTGAAGCATTCAAATTGTGCACCAAGAACTGATATGACATTGAAACATCATTACACACTGTGATAGCTTCTGACCTCGTAACCTAACCTTAGGTTACGCCGGAACAATACATGGATTGAAAAGAAACGATCACTTCAACCTTCGCCTAAGTGTACACAACATTGAAAGCAAGCCGATAGAAAGCTCAAATGAGCTTAAATCAGTTCAGATCGCACAAGTTCAGGTCATGTCAGGTTATTAGCTGGTCATCCAATGTCATGGCGCACGACTTAGACGATGCTAAAACCGAATTCAGATATGATTTCACGAAGAAGAGTAACATTCTGTATATGATGGCATTGTGTAGATTATACATGATACTTGACCTGACCTTACGCCATTAATATTTGTCATATATCTTGCATCAGACTTATTACGTGTTCTTTATTAATTTCTGTGTGAATAATGACACCGAAATTCAACGTTTCCTACTAAATATGGAAAAGACTCGGAAACTGACCTGACCTCATGCCAGTAATCTTGATATTAATCCAGATTTCGAGTAACAGGCTGCTCGTCTTGATGAAGTAACGACATGATTTATATTTGGTGTAGATGTGTTGCGACTACTCCGAATGACGGGATTTGGAATATTTCGAACATTACTGTCTTTGACCCGTCCCAAATCAATGAAATTTGGTGACATTGGAACATGGGATATGTAAAACCGATGCATAGGAAAATGCTGAAAGTTTCATGTTTCTACCTGATCTACCCTCTCTACCTTCGGCTGCTATTCCGGAAGAAAAATTATGGGAATTCTCGAGAGTCCTCCCCCGACCCGACGTGGGAGATTATGATGAAAACCGGAATTTCCGTGCGGTTTTTGTGCTGTGTGTTGTGTCTGTGCGGCTGAGGGGATTTGAGTGCATTTGTCTAAATTTACAAGCAAAACGGTGAATGACTCAACAGAAAGCTAAACCCCCTGTTACAGAGTGTATGGAGCAATGTGTCTATGGTGGCCTCATACAGCTAACAGGTGGCTCACCAGTTCTTGAGATGACATAGCATTAAGCTGACAACTCCGGTGCTGTTCATCATGTCTGGAATACATTTTGCTAGAGTGCAATGACCTGGATTATATCATTTCTAGTTGAACTGGGATAGCTATATATTTTCCAGGCCGTCTATTACGAGCTAACGGTTATCCTGAACACCGAATTGAACAATAAAGCCTTCGCACGTATAAAATGCAATAAATCAGGCTGACATCAACGCCATTCGCTGAAGGCCGTAGCCACTGTATGTGGAGGGCATGTATCGTGAAATAAATAAATAAATGAGCATGTTGATTCTTCTCCGTGTGCACTGCCAAGTAGAAATTATGCATTTTCATGAAGCAGGCTAACATCTTGGTCATTACGAAGCCGGGCTGGGCACGAGTGTGGTAGAGCTAGTTTAGGCGGACCCGTCAGGTTTTCTGACAGGGCAGATCAGCCGCCAGGTCAGGCCAGATCGGCTGCGGAATTGGGCAGCCGTCGGCCGGCGGGACCAGGGATCAGGCCGTGGCCTGGTGCGTGTTGTGCGTCAGTGAAGGCCGAGTCAGGTGGCGCCAGGTGTCAGGTCAGCGTGAAGTCAGCGTCAGGTCAGCGTCAGGTCAGCGAACCGGTGGTGGGCGAGATCAATAGGCGGCGCTGTTGCTGGCGCCAGGTGTCAGGTCAGCGTGAAGTCAGCGTCAGGTCAGCGTCAGGTCAGCGAACCGGTGGTGGGCGAGATCAATAGGCGGCGCTGTTGCTGCGGCGGCTGGTCGGAGACCTCGGCCGGCGGTGGTGGCGCTGCTCAGTGCTACAGCAGCGTCGACCACCGCCGCATGTCTGCCCTGATGGCGCCCGGACCGGGCCGAGCTGACAGGCTACCCTCCTGCCAGTGCTTCTCAGGTGAGCTGACAGGCTACCCTCCTGCCAGTGCTTCTCAGGTGAGCTTCGGCACCCCGGCACCACCTCAGACCGAGTGGAGCTGACAGAGTATCCACCTGCCAGTGCTTCTCAGGTAAGCTGATAGGGCACCCTCCTGCCAGTGCTTCTCAGGTGAGCTGATTGGGTACCCTTCTGCCGGTGCTTCTCAGGTGAGCTGCGGCACCTGGGCACCACCAGCACCTCAGACCAACGGCCATGGTGAGCTGGGAAAAAGCGGCAGGCATCGTAATACTCGGAGTGAGGGAGCGGTTTAATTTGACCTCTGAATATTTTTCTGACTTAACTCCGTTATCGTTCTAGACGTCGTTTTTAAAGAATGGCGTATCTCATAAAAATTGATGAGCGCACATTGTGCAAAAACAACGAGGCTCCAGTTTGTTGTGATTCCGGAGCTGCAGCACATCAAAGTCCGGTCACGACTTTGTCTCAATGTGGTTTTTAGATGCACATTTAAACAGCTCTCAATAAACCATACAAGGTAGAGTCAAACGTGAAATATGAGTGCATAGGGAATGACCACGAACGTGAATCAAATGCAGTGATCACAAGTTGGATCACAAGGCTAAATAAGAAATAGAATAGACGTAGATATATAAATCGAATATAAAGATGCTTGTGTTTTGAGCACATTGTCTTGGGGACAATTTAATCTTTTTGAAAGTATGCTGCTATAATGGAAAATTATATCCTCTACGTGTTCCAAATTTCAAGTCCATATCATGCCAAGTCACTGAGATCTGACCAGAAACTTTCCGAGAGTGCATGTTCCTCAGGCGACTTAAATGCGGCCTATTTCGAAATAAAAAAGCTATGTCAGGGTGTTTGTGCGCGCTGATGCCATTTCTGATGCTATTGGGCCACATTAGATGGAAACCTTTTGGAGATGAAAATATGTGGGGAATTTTTATTTATTTTTAAAAACCTTGCAATTTCCAGAAATCCTCAAAGTAGCTGGAATGCATATGTTATTTGTTTTGGTGACTCTCATTACGTTTTCCTCAGCTCCATCTGTTTCGACAATTACAAATTTGAACAGTGCATCACACAGTTTCAGGTACTTGACCTTGGCGAGATCGGCGATCTTGACTTTGCATGTGCGAATTAGATTAGGTTTTCAGCTTCTACATCATCGATATTGAAGCACGAAATCGCATTTGTTTCACGGTCAAAGTCCGAAAACTACGGCGGAAACCAAATCACTGCACCCGGCCATTGGCTTGTTTGACCTGACCTGGAAGGTCAACGAAAAGAGGCAGATAACATGCTTTAAGTAACTCTGAGATTTCAAGGATGCAGCTACCTTTATTGTTTACCGCAAATCTGTGTTTAGATTGTTCATTTCTCAGTGTTTTTTTCAAAGTTTTTTTTTCGGAGGGGTTGCCACATTGTCCCGCCTCCGCACTGCATGGGTACGTGAGCTTGGAGAGGACGGTGGTGGTGTGTGGACAGGAATTTCTGCCGCGCTGCATGGGTACGTGAGCTTGGAGAGGACGGTGGTGGTGTGTGGACAGGAATTTCTGCCGCGCTGCATGGGTACGTGAGCTTGGAGAGGGCGGTGGTGGTGTGTGGACAGGAATTTCTGCCGCGCTGCATGGGTACGTGAGCTTGGAGAGGACGGTGGTGGTGTGTGGACAGGAATTTCTGCCGCGCTGCATGGGTACGTGAGCTTGGAGAGGACGGTGGTAGTGTGTGGACAGGAATTTCTGCCACGCTGCATGGGTACGTGAGCTTGGAGAGGAGGGTGGTGGTGTGTGGACAGGAAATTATGCCACGCTGCATGGGTACGTGAGCTTGGAGAGGGCGGTGGTGGTGTGTGGACAGGAATTTCTGCCGCGCTGCATGGGTACGTGAGCTTGGAGAGGACGGTGGTGGTGTGTGGACAGGAATTTCTGCCACGCTGCGTGGGCACGTGAGCTTGGAGAGGACGGTGGTGGTTTGTGGACAGGAATTTCTGCCGCGCTGCGTGGGCACGTAAGCTTGGAGAGAACAGTGGCGGTGCATGGCGTTTCGTGTGAGGGGCGGCGTCCCTCTGGTCGATTGGACATCGGGGAAGATGGACGTGGAGGGGGGGGGGGGGGGAGCTGGCAATGCATCTCATGTACACTATGAGATACATCAGTTAACAGAGAACTATCCTACCAAACATTCCGGATTCATGCAACCCTGGTACGCTTGGCATCAGCGAGGGGCAGAAGGATCACAACTCAAGGGATGATAAGCGCGACAAGAACAAGCTATAACACTGCCAGGTACCTGACAATGACCACAATAAGTTTTACTTCATCTTCGTGCTTCAAACACGATTAAAACACACCAATTGATGGCGATCTCTGGAGGCGGAGTCCGACTGCATGCGTCTGGTGACATGTTCGACTGATCTGGCACACGTCTGGTGACATGTTCGACTGATCTGGCACACGTATGGTGACATGTTCGACTGATCTGGAACACTTTCAGTCACCCACCAATACGTCTGGTGACATGTTCGACTGATCTGGCACACGTCTGGTGACATGTTCGACTGATCTGGCACACGTATGGTGACATGTTCGACTGATCTGGCACACGTCTGGTGACATGTTCGACTGATCTGGCACACTTTCAGTCACCCACCAATACGTCTGGTGACATGTTCGACTGATCTGGCACACTTTCAGTCACCCACCAATACCTCTGGTGATATGTTCGACCGATCTGGCACACTTTCAGTCACCCACCAATACGTCTGGTGACATGTTCGACTGATCTGGCACACTTTCAGTCCCCCACCAATACGTCTGGTGACATGTTCGACTGATCTGGCACACTTTCAGTCACCCACCAATACGTATCAATTTGGTCAGAAACGTGCAACTATTAAATATTTGCTACGGACTGGATGCTGAACCTGGTAACATAAATTATACACCAACTTAACTAGAACTAACGCTGCGACCTACAAAGGATACATTACCCAGAACTTAAATTGGAGTTCACTAGAATTAACTTAATCTAGAATCAAATAACAGAAATTACACAAAAAGGAGACAAAGAAGGCTAAGCCAGCCTTCGGATTTCGCAATATTGCTAAATATAGGGTCACTTAAAACAATTTGGCGAGCCATCAATTAAACATCTCACTCGGTACCAGCACAGTTGTGTTTAATTTAGTGATGTCATGGCTTTGCGATTAAAACGAATGATGGGGAGGAATTATGTTCTGGAGAACTGCATTCGTTTATCAATTGCGATTTTATTTCAGTTATGGCAAGCAATTAAATAATAGGGTCTGAGTTAGCCAGCCAGCTTTTACAGGATGTGGAGCTCGCGTTTCCTGATCGAAAGCTGGTATGTCACGAAAAAGTAATGAGGAATCAGGACGGTGAAAAATGTTTCAACCTTGCTGTACGCGCTTTGGTCGGCAAAAAAACATTTAAACATCATATAGAGTGGCATTGCAGATAATTATAAATATATTTCAATGCGATATGCGATTCAATTCAATGCGATTCAATGCCCATGGTGCAGTTTCCGGGATCAGAATCTGCGAAGTGCCGAACCAGCCCATGGGGTGTCAGTAGTAAAGACCATAGAGTCTCTGGGGCCCAGTCCACTTGGTTCCAGGAATTGATCCTGTCGAGTCACGGCAGTTCCGGCAGTACAATATCGCCTGTCGACATCTGACTGTCTCTACAGAGCAATTTCGCCAGCCCTGGATCAGGTAGAGAGGAAATAGACAGAGCTGTGGCCTTGACATTTGAGTGCGCTGAAAGCTCC
Source organism: Ashinkailepas kermadecensis (assembly GCA_034440615.1). Classification (NCBI taxonomy): domain Eukaryota; kingdom Metazoa; phylum Arthropoda; class Thecostraca; family Neolepadidae; genus Ashinkailepas; species Ashinkailepas kermadecensis. The sequence continues at coordinate 34,135 of JAOTOM010001955.1, read as the reverse complement.
CAAATATTGTGTTATCCTTCGCTACCGCTGAGTTTCTCAATGAACCCCGTAATTCAGCTCCGCCCACGATTAGCGGAGGTCGCGACCAAGTGTGAATGCAGCTCGGATTGTAACCTTGAAGAAGCCGATAAACAAATGCCAACTTTGACAATGGTGGCCGTATGAGATCACGAGACCTTTCTGCTATGACGTATCGGGTATTGTATGGAGCCAAAGCATGGAGAAGGACTTGGGTGTGTGTAGTTAGTTGATCACAGACAGCGGCGGAGGAGAGTCGCTGACCTCACGCAACTCCAGCGGTGCCCATATACAGTGCAGCGGACAGTCCCAGCTTATGCGTTTGTATATGGATGCTATTCTGCGTTCGCTACGGCCAATGCGGTGTAATGACGTCAATAACTGAATCCCGTCCTGACGCCAGTCACTGCTCCGTCCCCTCAGGTCTTCCTGACGCCAGTGACTGCTCCGTCCCCTCAGGTCTTCCTGACGCCAGTGACTGCTCCGTCCCCTCAGGTCTTCCTGACGCCAGTGACTGCTCCGTCCCCTCAGGTCTTCCTGATGGCAGTGACTGCTCCGTCCCCTCAGGTCTTCCTGATGGCAGTGACTGCTCCGTCCCCTCAGGTCTTCCTGACGCCAGTGACTGCTCCGTCCCCTCAGGTCTTCCTGACGCCAGTGACTGCTCCGTCCCCTCAGGTCTTCCTGACGCCAGTGACTGCTCCGTCCCCTCAGGTCTTCCTGATGGCAGTGACTGCTCCGTCCCCTCAGGTCTTCCTGACGCCAGTGACTGCTCCGTCCCCTCAGGTCTTCCTGACGCCAGTGACTGCTCCGTCCCCTCAGGTCTTCCTGATGACAGTGACTGCTCCGTCCCCTCAGGTCTTCCTGACGCCAGTGACTGCTCCGTCCCCTCAGGTCTTCCTGATGGCAGTGACTGCTCCGTCCCCTCAGGTCTTCCTGATGGCAGTGACTGCTCCGTCCCCTCAGGTCTTCCTGATGGCAGTGACTGCTCCGTCCCCTCAGGTCTTCCTGATGGCATTGACTGCTCCGACTCCTCAGGGTTTCCTGACGCCAATGACCATTCCGTTCCCACAGGTTTTCCTGACGCCAGTGACCGTTCCGTTCTTTGGCAACAACTGATATTTCGGCAGACACCCGTTCGCAATATACGGTGTGCCTTGCACATGCCCAGCTTTGACATCCGAGGTGATTCCGCTGCGTGCCGGGATATCCTGTAGCACAATTTGATTATTCAAGATAGGTAAGACATGCGGAAGCCTAGCTCGGCCTGATTTTTCGAGACGTGTTGGTAGCACTGTTCGGAGGTAACATTCAACGTCAGCTTCCGATTGATTAATGCACGTAGCTATTAGTGTTAATATACCTTCGCCTAAGCAAATCCATTTGTTTCAGCATCGACAAAGCCGGTGAAGGGGGGATTTCTCTATCGCTACAAAAGTGAGTATGGCCCACCGGTTACCGGTGCGGTAACGTGTAGACACAGAAGAAAGTGAGTATGGCCCAGTGGCTACCGATGCGGTAGCGTGCATAACCGGGAGAAAATGAATATGGCCGACTGGTTACCGATGCAGTAACATGCATAACACAGAAGAAAGTGAATATGGCCCACTGGTTACCGATGCGGTAACGTGTATAACACGGAAGAAAGTGAGTATGGCCCACTGGTTACCGATGCGGTAACATGCATAGCACAGAGGAAAGTAAGCATCGTCCACCGGTTACCGATGCGGTAACGCGCAGAACAGAAAAAGCTTGCATTCTTCCTTCGTTGTTACACGTGCATCTTGTCCGATAATTTTGTTTTTGCATTTGTATTTCAGACCTTTTATTTCTGGGCATCATTCGATGTGTGTTTTGTCATGCTGAGTTCCAATATGCCATTTTTGTAAAACAAAATCGAATGTTCTTCGCCCGCCCACCCGCCTTAGCACGCGCATTGGAGAAGGAGAGGGGGAGGGGCAATCCCGCCGACACATCCGATTTTTCGTAAATAACGCACGATTTTACCGGCCGATATATATCATTTTTGGTGTACCTGCTTTAAAAATGTCCGGCGCGTCGCTCAAAATAAGAAAAACTAAAATCGGCCGAACATTTTTCGAATTAGAGGCCGTCAAAGTCAAAACATTTCGTGGTGTCAGACCACAAAAATCGGCGCTGATGCGCTTCCCGTATATCGGCAAAATGAAGTGTTCATGGCAATACTAGCGACTTGTTTGATGCATCTTGTTGTGCTATATTGTTTCAAGATCATGCCAGGTCACCGCGGTTAACTCAGGTCAAGTTCATGACAGGTCAATGGAACCAAACTTGTTGAACTGGAAGTTTGTCATAAACGCAAATGACAGTCATGCGATTCATGCCATTTTGCATGTTACTCCATACTGAAAACTTCTGTTTTTGTCATTGTGAACCCAAGCGTTTCCATACATCATTCATGTACTTCAGCCCTTTCTTCGTGAAGCCGATTACGGCGGGTCGCCCGCCGGTCCGGCGGGCGGGTTCCGGCAACTATAACCGATAACTGACCTGATCAAGTGCTGATATATAGGTGACCTGAGGTCAATTTCCGGATAAATCATCTATATTGCATCATTAGTTATGTCCAAAACATCATTGATGCCCATTTTGGAGCATTTAAACACAATCGCGGCAATCCATAACCATGTCAAGATAAGCCACGCAAAACAAGCCAAATATGACACATGTGACCTCATGTGACCTTGAAGATATTAACCTAAGGTCATGAAATTTGCACACAATAGAGATCACCACCATGCCCATCTACCCTGAAAATTTAGTTACATTACCTACAATAAGAGCTGAGATCTTAGGGGGGGGGCGAAATCCGCCTCCCCCCTCTCCAGTGCGCGTAATTTTCAGAGGCCCGCCAGGGCGCATGTTAAAGTCCTCAAGGTTCACGAAATTTTTGGATTTTCGCACTATCACTTTCATCGAAGACGACGCTACTTTCCAGCTGATATGTCGGTACATTAGTGTTGCAGCTATTTACCACTTTTGTTGTCCATCACCCCGTCGTTTTGCCACAATACTCGGCTATATGCAGCTACTCGATCGTTATTTCATAAGCTGGCTAATAGGTGGCAGCATCGACGCGCCGTCGTGAACAGAGCATTCGGCAATAATCGACCGAGTTTATGGAGACACGGGGGTCAGATACTGATGCAGGTAAGTATTTTGAAATGGAGGATGAGTGGATTCGCTGTCAGGGGTGAGGACTTGTGAGAAGCGTTAATGGAATGCAGCAGAGAGTAGATAATAGCTATCAATCATTTTCCATGTAGGTATTTACTGTTACTCGATGTTATCAATGAAACAATCCAAATTCTGAACTTTGATTGACAGCTTATTGCAATCCAACCATTAATATCCCTGCTTTTCTGCTCTCACCCTCTCTTCCTTCATTTCCTCTTCCTTTCTCATTCACTCTCACTTTCAACCTCCCTCATTCCATTTCTCCCCCCCCTCCCCACCCTCCCCATCCTCACATATCGACGTATCGAGAATGAGCGCTGCGAAGATTACACATTGTCACATATGGTTGCACATAGATTACACATTACGAAGACTGCGGAGATTACACATCATTACTACATATTCAAGATCACCTGACACGTTTCCAGCTGCATGACATTCTGCGCTTATGCCCCGCTATCGTAGCTTGTCCGGGCCTGCGCTTTCTCGCTGCCAGCTTTTTGATGGCTTGGCTGTCCTGCTACAAACCTGGCCCGCCGACTCCGTTGTCAGCTCCACTTCTCTCTCTCTCTGCTGAGTGGCTGTGGCAGAGAACGCCTTGTGGAGCGGCGTCGCCGCTGTCGCAGCTGCTCCAGCGTCAGTGCCTGGATGTCCGGCGACTCCAGTGTCTCGTTCTCCACGTCGACCAGCTGCGTGCAGCTGCTGGCCGAAATGTTCAGATCTGGGACTCTTGGGAGGTTTTACGTGATGAATTGCAAGGCAAATCGGCTCATCAACGTCCGACGGCACCGCTAAGTAGCCATTTATTTCGAATGGGAAAGCGAATAGGCTCATGTACGTCCGATGCCATTCGTGGGTGGCTATTTATGTTATTCATATGAGTGTATGAGTGTATGCAGTACGTGTTGGAGTATATGTTGAAGTGAGTGGTGGTGGTAGTGTCTACAATGTTTCTGCCAGTTTGGTGGCGTACGGATAGTCAAATAGAAATTGGATCAGTTATGTGTGCTTGTCACCCAGAAGCCATGGAAGCGGGAGAGTGATTCCTCTTTTTGGAAGAAGGCTTTACGTGGTTGTCTTTGAGCGTCAACGTTACTACAATTTAACGGTATGTGGCATATGCTTAATGTGGTGTTACAGGTGCCGCAATGAGGCGTTGTATATTGGTCATCCTCTAGTTAAGGCTGTGTTAGTTGTGTGCAACCAGTTCTAAGTCTAGTGAGGATGAGTTCCTTTTGGCGGTGTGATTGGTTAGATGTGTTCCATGTGCCTAGCGTTAGTTTGACGTCGTGGGTGTGAATGGATCGGTGAGGTGTAGAGTTGTGCTGTGTCTATGTGTTCCAGTGATGTTTACGTATGTGGCGTTGTAGAAGTGCTTTGCAATCGTCTACCGAATATTCCATGTTGGGATAAGTGGTCGATGCCATAGCTTACTTTGCCAGCCCGTCTGCTTGTTCGCTTCCTTGAATGTTGACGTGGCCCGGGATCCAGAGGAAGGAAAAGTTGCTTACGTCGCGGGCGACGGCTTGTTTAATTTCATCAAAGACTGGTTGCGGGCAGTTGTGTGTGTTGCTAACTGACTGCAGGATGATTTGGAATTTGAACAAATTAATACGATACTCGTTTTACGCCTCTTTAGAATGGAGAAAGCAGCCGGAGTGACCAGTTCTTCAGCGGTGTAAATGGAAAAGCTATCCAGTAGAAGTTTGAAAGCCTAAGGTCTGGTCTAGTGATGCCGATGCCTACTTTGATCTTGTGTTTTGACCCGTTCGTGAATACGAGTGTTTTGTGATTGTTCAGATCAGCGAATTTGTTGAAGGTTCCAAGAATTTCCGTCGATGTGGTACCAGATTTCCTTTCCGATAGCACGTACTCGACTTTGGTTGACTGTGGGTCCAGAATGGCCTAGTGGCCTAGTGGGTGGTCGAGCCGCAGTGTTTGGCATTGTGAGGTTAAGATCTGAAAGAGCCGTGACAATTTGACACTAAGCCGCGGTGGGGTGGCGTGGAGAGTAGTGGGATGCAGTGTCAGCTCCCCAGGATGTGTGGGGCACTGAGGTGGGAGGTGGGCTGGACTCCGGGAGCCGGAAGTTGGTGGGCTGGTAGGGTGGATTGGCGCTGGCTTGGGTGGGGGCATCGGTGGTGAGGAAAGCACAGCTGCGTAGTTACGCCAGGTTGCGGGTGCCTGCTTTTTGGGGGGGGGGGGGGGGTGGAAGGGGTGTTACGTTTTGTGAAACGCGGGTCTTGGCGTGCTGCGGTGTGTGGTACGCTCTGTGCTGCCGCATACCGGCACACCTCCCGCTCGAAAATCCACTTGAAGCGGTCGGAGTCGGTGGCAAGATCCGGCCCATCGCAGGCTGCACATCTTCTTTCGGTCGATGGGCAGTCTGACGTTGCGTGGTGTGTTGCATGCCGGCCGCAGCGTGGCCCTGGTGACGCGCACGTACGTTCACCGTGGCCGTAGCGCATGCAGCGGTGGCAACGTAGTGGGAGAGGCACGTAGCGAAGTACGTGCCTAGTTGGCCTGAGCGCGGCGCCGCGAGCAGATGCGTCTCGGTCGCTCGCCCAACCTTTCCCTGGCCCTCTTTGTTGCCTCTGTATATAGGGTTTGTGAAACTTTGAGTGAGAAGTGAACCAGAAAGAGTGAAAAGTGTACCAGAAAAAGAAGAAGAAGTGAAATATAGAACCAAAACCGGCGTACATATACGCTACACGTGCGCGAAGTGGCTGAACCCATTAGTGGAAATTTCTGCTGGTTATTCCTGACAGAACTTGTGCAGTGATTGGACAGTGATTACACAGTGATTGGACGCCTGAAAAACTGAGTGAGTGAAGAAGTGACAGCGCCTTTCTCTATATTGACTTCCCTTGCATCAATCATCAGCTACTGCCCGTGGTTAGTCTTCTTTCCGACATTGCATCGGAGAAGGCTAACTGAATGACGCCTTGGTGCCGCTCGGAATTCCTGTGCCTCCAGCAATAGTGTTCTTCATCGTCTATCTACAGCTCTACCAGTTTTCATCATGCACACGGACATCATCAGGCTGCTGCTATCCATCGCCCTTGTTCAAATTTTCACCGCCTTCACGTCCCCCAGTCACCCGGGCTCGCAACGTGCACGCAGCCGTCCCGTCCGTGACGTCATCACCGCCGCGGTCTTCGCCTCCGCCAGTCACCAGCTCACGCACCCCTCGGCCAACCCGACCGAGGGGAGCGATTATCGCGAAATTTTCAAAACGATAATAGTTAGTGCTGACTTGGCGATTATCGCCAAGTCAGCACTAACTATTACCGTTTTGAAAATGTATACGTCTCCGAACTCGAGCTCCAAACTAGAATCACTCTGGGCCAAAGTCAAAGGGAAAAGCGGAAAGTATTTCATTCTAGCGGCAATCTATCGGCCTCCTCGTAACACTCTTCCTGCCTTAAATGATGACTTCGCTGAGCTCGAATGACAGGTTCAATTGGCGACACTTAACTTTACCGGCACTTTCTACCTCGCAGGTGATCTAAATTGTAACCTTCTCGACACGGCTAATAGCCCCAGCAAAACACACCAGCTTGAGTTCATAAGCAACAATTCACTTACCGTGACAGTGCAGCGCCCTACATTCGCCACAGGCTCTTTATTGGATGTCATCATAACAAACTCGCCCATCTCTGTCGGCAGAACCAGAGTGAGTTTCTGCCACTACAGTCCTCACAAATTTATCATATGTTCCATTAAAGTAAACAGGCCTGCCTCAGTTAACACCGTGATAAAGTCACGTTCTTACGGACGAGTGGATACCTCGGAACTGACCCTTGACCTTGGTGAGATCGACTGGGTCCAGGTCACTGGGCGCATCTCAGTAACTGACAAATGGGACACCCTGCTGAAATTGCTGACACCTATTCTCGACGAGCGCCTGTCACTCAGAAACATCAAAATTCGGAACCCAACAGCACTACATGTCAGCGAAGCTACCAAATAGCTCATGCACCGGCGAAATGTTGCTTTGCACTTGCAAGATAGAAGCACATACAAAGTACTTAACAGACAAGTTCGCTCAGCTATTAGAGCTGACTGTAGGAACGAGATTAGCAGAAACATAGCTCAGAATGGCCCATCAGCTGCGTGGCGTGCTATTAAGCCCATTATCGACACCAAAAAAGGCTCTCATAGAGTTCAACCTCAGGTCCTACCTGAGCAGCTAAATCAATACTTTGTTAGTGTCGGATCTAAGATATCAGCAGAGGTCAAACGCCAGGCAAATATGCCTGAACATACACCTCCCAGTTGCCGGCTATCGCGCGTCTCTACCAGCTCCTATAAAGTATCACCCATATCCCTCGAACAGCTAACCAAAATTGTCATGGACATAAGGAGCACAAGTACTTGCGGACTCGATGTGATTTGTATTAAGGTTATCAAATTTATGTTCTTTTTTATCTGAGAAGTGCTGCTTGACATTATAAACACATGCCTGACTACAGCTGATATTCCCTCCACTTGGAAACAGTCAATAGTAACTCCCATTCACAAATCAGGAGATCCTTCGGATCCCTCTAATTTTAGGCCCTCTCATTGGTTCCGGTTACCGCCAAAATCACAGAGAGGGTAGTGCAGAAACAACTATATCACTATCTGAACTCAAACCACCTACTGGCCCAAACTCAGCACGGCTTCAGACCACGCCACTCTACGGAAACCGCTCTCATCTCAGTCACGGACAAAATACTAGCAGCAATGGATCGTTCGGAAATAGCTCTCCTTTGCATTCTGGACCTCAGTAAGTGCTTCGACGTACTAGATCACACCAAACTGCTTACTAAACTAGAACTCCATGGAATCGATACTGTGGGGAAGTCTCGTTGGCTCGTGATGATGTCTAGGCGCCTCGCGTCGCGATAACTCAGTTTAAAGTATGGCGGTACGTTGTTGTTATATTTGACGTTTGCGAGTGAGGGCCGAAAAGTGACAAGTGCCGACAGTATTTTAGCAGTTTCTGTCGGCACTACAACGACGGTTTTACAACAGCGGAACGATCCATACGCGTCGGCCGCGCAGTCGGTTCACTCTGCAGAGCCGGCCGGCACCCGCCGCAGAGGTGGCGGTCCCCTGCGGGCGCTGTGATTGGCGGCCGCATTTAAGACGCGGCGCCAAGGCCGACCGTGTGTGGTGTCACAACGCCGACCACGTGTGACGTCACAACATTACACAGCGGTGGCGGGCCGACTCAGTCGGAATATTCCGGTTGGCTGAAGGCCACATAACACACGTAAAACATGAACAATGTTACAATACTGACTGGTTTAGGGCTTATCTGGGAGGTCACACGCAGGCTGTTAGCATCTCAGATCAACGCGGAAACAGGCATCTCTCCTTCTTTCTCCCAAACAACATAGGTGTTTTTCAAGGCTCATCACTAGGTCCACTCCTCTATTGCATCTTTTCGAACGACCTCAGTTTGCACGTCCCGATAGCACACGTCACTCAGTTCGCAGACGACACCCAGGTCCTTATCTCCTGTCGCAAATTTGATCTCCCAAATCCGATAAATCAGATGGAGACATGTTTGAACGAACTTTACGACTACTTCCTGGATAACGGTTTGAAGGTAAACCCGACCAAAACTCAGCTTCTCACGTTCGGATCGCGTCAAAATCCTCGCAATATTACCCCGATACGAGTGTGCTTTAGGGACGCCGTGATAGATGAGTCATTCGTGTAGGAACCTTGGGGTGACAATTGATCGCCACATGTCGTGGGATTCCCATGTAGCTGTTGTGGTCCGCAAGTGCACTGGATTCCTTCTGGCCCTGAGCCATCTGCGTCACCATCTGCCAACCAGTACCCTCTTCACTATAGTCAATAGCCTAGTTATATCCAATATCCGCTACTGCATATCTGTTTACGGGAACGGGTCGGCAGCAAACATCCACAGACTAGACAAGGTCATTAACTTCGCCACTAGAGTCGTGTCAGATCTACAGAAATTTGATCATATTTCTGATGCCCGTAACGAGTTGGGTCTCCTCACCGCAGCTGATCTGCATCTATTTCACAGCCTTACTTTGCTCCACAAGATCATTCTGACGGGCGAGCCAGCGCACATTGCCGGTCAGATCACTACAAACTCTACCCTGCGAAACCGTCATACGCGTGCAGACGACCACCTGCACCTGCCAGCCATACACAGAGAGGCGGGCCGCAGGAGATTTCTCTACTCGTCTGTCTTCCACTATAACAAACTCCCTACTGAAACAAAAACATCGAGGCTGTCTAACTTCAAGAAACATGCACTAGCTTATCTCCACGAGCAACACTAGTCACACAAAAAAAATTACAAAATGGATTTGTGTACACTATGAACTCACATTTAGGCCATCGCTCTCCTATCACTTGTATAAACTACTCGTTTATAGCTCGTGCTGCAAGCACGGTGTGTGTAGTGCAGATAGTGATATGGGTATTGTATTATGTTGGTGTATGAGTGTTTGTTGCGCATCTGCTCCCACTATTGACCACAAATCTATCCTTTCTTTGTAAATATCTGTGAGTAGTACCCAGACTGTCCATAACAGCCACTATACTTGGAGGGCATGAATCGTGAAATAAATGAATAAATAAATAGGTCGTACTGCTTCTCGTGTATGTGTACGTGTGGTGGGAGCTGTTGTGTGTTGAATGTCAGTACTAAGATGCAGGGGCGTCGATTTGTATCCTTTTATGGGGGCCATGGCCTCACCAATGTTGATCTTGCCCCCCCCCCCATGTTGATTTTGGCCCCCCCAATAACCTATGCTATTTTATGCTGGTAAGAAAGCTAAAGGGAAAAAAATGAAAAACACCATGCTAAGTAGAAACATTGATGTTAACCAGCATATTTTGCACTGAAAAGAAACAGATTTGGATTAGATAGTGAACTGACCCTCCACCTTTTGCTGAAAAATGTAAAATTGTGTGCAAAAACAAACAAAATAGCTGGAATTCCCTCCACTGTGGAAGTACAGCTTACATCACAAAATGTTGAGATTAGCGATGCTGACGCATTTTAAACCAGATTGTCTGAAAGAAAATCTGCTAAGCAACTAAACAACAATTGCATGGTCATACTGATGTTTGTACACACCACCAATGGCAAAACCACATGCATACGGAGCTTGACCATGATTCAAATTCCATTCTCAATTTCCAGTCATTGTCAAACTTGCATGCAAATCATGGTTCTCATTGAGATTGTGGATGTACAAACTATAATTATATTTAGCAACCTACTCATCACACCATCAGCTTGATATTTACCAAGGTACCTACCTAGGTAGGTACCTAGGTAGGTACCTACCTACATGCCCAATTATGGGGCAACCCAATCTCAAACTGAGCCAACAAAATCAAAGTGTGAGCCAATCTGCCAGCCTATGAAAACATGAGAGAAAAGTCAGCAAGAAGCCATATAGACACCTCATTATAATTGATATTCCTGAAAAACAATAGGTATTAAGCTATGGCCACACATGACTTCCTAAACAAACCCTATAGTCATACAAGACCAGTGTCTGGGAGCACGCATTAAATGTGCCACTCACTATTACCTTAGAAGGTACACCAAAGTTCGCCTTCAAGCTTTCGTGACGTCATAGTTCTTTTTTCTCTTACATTCAAGAAATTGGTAGCATCAAGCGTGTTTCAATTTCACTGCACATGAGACAGTTAAAGCAGGTTAAAGCACAATAATACCGGTTTGGCTAGGTTAGGCTAGTTTAGGAAAACTCAAAAATTTTCTAAAAATAAAATAAAATCGGAAATTTTCATTCAAAAGCAGCTGACATTAGGTTCGGTTAGGTTGGGTTCGGTTGTTCAATTTATACAATTTTCAGAATGTATATTGCTTAATTTTTGTTTCTAATATTTTTCTTCAAAGCAGGGGCGTCGATTTGTATCCTTTTTTGGGGGTCCATGGCCCCACCAATGTTGATCTTGGCCCCCTCAATGTTGATTTGCCCCCCCCAAATATCCTATGCTATTTTTATGCTGAGAAGAAAGTTAAAAGAAATTCTTGCTTAAAGGCATTCTTACTACTTTAATCTTGATCTTTAATACTACTTTATCACAATGTCATCGCTAACAGGGGAAAAAATTGATATTTGTGTGGATGTCGCTGGTTTCGCTGCACTAAAGACAAAATTTGTTTGTTTACCATTATCACGATCGACGGAGGTCGTCAAACGCTGATTGGTCGGCTCAAGCGTCTCCCTTTTTTATTGGACTAAAATGCTGGAGCGCACCCCCCTGGGTTCACGCAACAAGCTCTGCTTAGCAATAGGACCCTGGTTCATAAAGCCACCCCAACAAGAACTCGGATGAATTTTTTGTTTAATCAGATACAGTCTGATGATGATTTGAACGCTTCGGACTGATTGATCGTGACGTAACCAGTTCGATATAGCCCGATTCCTATTCTGTACAGGGAGCTGCTGCGATTCACGAAAAACCATATATCGGATTATACTGCGCCATTTCACATGATTCTGGCACCGCAAATGGATTGCTTCGCTTTCTTTCACCAATCTATCTACCACTTTTGCTCTAGCAATCGAAACTATCGCGGTATATAGCGTCAAAGTATTTTTTTCTTGCACACTGCACAACCCGCATCCTAAACTTCGGTGCAGTTACGCCCAGCCGTGTGGCGCATAGGTATGAACTCAAACTCGAGATCCAGAGTTGGCGGGTTCGAAGCTCTCCAAGAACCCTGCTTTTTCAACCACATTATTTTGCATTTTTAAATTAGTAGGAACATTACTGCGTGCCATCAAACATATTGATCACGCTAACTGCAACCTTAATCCTTGGCAACGCGGTACATATTTTATCGTCGCTTTACCGAGGCTTATTTACCGACGCACCCGAGCAGAAATCGGGCATATTCCAAATTCGGTGGAGAAATTCGGCGCAGCCTGGCAATCGCACTCGTGACATCACAGCTCAGAAATATGGCCCTATGGCGGTGCAGAAGTGACAAACACCTGCTTGTAAGTTATATAAGGTCAAAACCCATCACCAAATGTGTCTGGAGAGACTTGATAGACACTAGCGCGCATTAAATGCCACAAATCGCGATGGGCGTTCCTCAGAACATCCAAAATCGTAACATCCAAAGAAAAAATTCCAGTTACAGAAATTCCAGCGCCTAAAGTCTAAATTTGAGGTTACAGTGGACAAATGTGACGGAGGTGAGACATTTGTGGTGCAATTGCGTGCAGTGTTTAATACGGAGGCCAATCTCATGTGACGTCGTACTGATTCGTTTTTGTACTTCGCACATTCTGATGTATCTGCAGATTGGTGTGATTTTAAATAGTGAATATATAGCTTGCTGATATTTAATTCCCAAAGGAACAGTCGTTGGAGAAGTTTGCAGGTAAGCTTGAACAAGTCCAGTCCATGCCTTTTTCTGATTTGTGCTCAGGGTTTGCATGTTAATATCACATAACTACCACGTTTGTCTTCAAGAAGAGCTGTTTTTAGTTTACTTTTATTAATATTTTCACTCCACTGCTCTTAGTGTTTTTCTGCCCAGGATTGGGGCACCTAGTGTTCCATTTCCGTTCAGGGGTTCGCACACCTTTTGGTAAATTTACAGCTTAAGGTAATTTCTGATTTCTTGAATTTTTTAAATGCAATGTTTAGGAAAGTGATGGACATGATGTTACTGCTCATTTTGGTAAATTTGTGTTTTAAGGTGTTTTATGAATTCGTGGAATGTATCATTGCAATGCAATGCTCATGAATGTGACTCAGATGATGGCACCACTCATTTTCTATACAAATGCCTACATTTCAGGTTGTGAGCAAAATAACACCAAAAAATGCTTTGAATTAGGTGACATAGGATCAAGTATTTTTTTTTGTAAAAAAAAATGCTACATAACCTAACCTAACCTAGCCTAACCTTCCTTTGGAGAAAAACAAAACCAAAACATCAAGTAGTAAAAATTTCAAGCAATGTATTTTTTTAACGAAAAAAATGTAACCCAACTTAACATGTTGAAATGTAAAAGAACAATAACATGTTGAAAGTACTATATTTTCAGGAATGGAATCCTGTGCTGATGATATTTTCTATAATAAATTTGCAAATCAGATCTACATCATTAGTGTTAATAAATATAAAAATTCATAGAAATGCATAAACCGGTTTGTGGATAAGAAGTTATTCCGATGATTTCTGATGTATTGGAACATGACAAATGTTTCATGATAGAAGCAGGCAAAGTTAAAGTACTTATATCTCAATAAGTGGTCAGTTCACAAACAAAACAGCAAATTCACTCAAATAGCACTCAACACACCAGGCGGCCCACTCTTTTTGGCAAGTTTAAAATCGATGACAGTGCTTTCTTGAATCATGTTTAAAGCACATGAAGGAAATGTATTGCTGACACTTGTAAGGAACTGATGTGTGTAACGTTTAATTAACATTTCTAATGTACTGATGTTTGTACACAAAATATAGCTCACTATTCTAAATAGCATGGGAAGTATGATGCCATATACCATGGCTAATTTATGGGCAAACTGTTATGCAGCAGATTCCCTGCATTGCTACTTAGTTATTTGGGCTTTAGGGCACATCGACCATGTTGATCACATAGCTCCCTGCATTGTTGTTAACTGATATATCAGTATGTTTGCAAATTAACTTATGAGTGAATCCATACCATTTTCACTGGGGTATAAAAGCTACATCATAACATTGCTTCTACAATGCATATAACAGAAAGCCATCTCGATTGTCCTTCTTACTCAGGACACCATAGAAGCCAATGAAGCCAATGAAAACCATAGAAGTTAATGAAAATGTTACTTCATCTCCTGTATTGTTAATGGAAACAGAAGTCTCTTGAACCATATGTTATGTCCTTCACAGTGTTGCTCCATCCATCTCCAACTCCAACCCTGACCAAACTTCAGGAGCTCATCCATCTCCAAAGCAGTCTGTGGAAGAAGGTATGTATTGCAGCATAACTACTGTGGCTTGAATTCCATGGTATCCATGTTGCCTTACAATCCTTCCTTTCTGATCCATGTAGCAGATGTCTGACTTCCCTCAAACTGTCTGGATAACTGGGGAGTTGAAATCACATGTGAGTGATGAAACAGATGAACTATTCCTGGATTCTTATGTTGCATCATTGCATGGCACAGTGACATACCGAATGGGGGAGGGGGCATTGTGGGCAGTTTCCTCCCCCCCTCCTGATAGGTTGTGGGGCCCCCAAGAATCCGCCGAGCTCAGGAAAAAAATGCGCCATGCTCCCTAAAAATTGCACTCGGTCCACCAAAAATTGCACCGGGGCTCAGAAAAATGTAATTGGGGGCCCCGGAAAGTAGCGCAGGGGCCCCCGATAATAACGCTGGGGCCTCAAAAGTTTGCACCTGGGCCCCTGAAAATCACGTTGGGGCCGCAAAAAACGTCGTGCCGGGGTTCAAGGAAGTCACGACGGGGGCCACAAACGGTCGGGCCGGGGCCTCCTGAAAATCACGCTGAGACTGGGGTACTAAGAATTATCACCCGGGCCCCTGAAAATCACGCTAGAGGCCTGACAGGTCCCACCGGGGCTCTAAAAGTCTCGTTGAGATCACCGAACAAATGAAGCTGGGTAAATTAAAAACAGTCCGGACACGGAAAATCAATCTGGGATCTCAACAATGGCTCCAAAAGCCCACAAAACTTGTTGGGCCCCCAAAAACGTGTCGTAGCCACCGCAAGGGATCCAAACAAGTGACCACGGGCCCCAAAAAATCGCACTTAGACCAAAAAAAAATCACGCCGCTTCTCTTGAAAATCTCACTGGGACCAAAACGTCGTGCCGGAGCCCCACAAGCTGCAGCTGGCTTCCCAAGGACGAATATATACCCGGAATGTCACCTTGCGGACGCAAAAATTGCGTGCAGGATCCACAAAATAAGAAGTCGTCGGACGCCGGAAAAGAAACCTGTTGAGGCACCGAAAAAAACGCACCGAGAGCCCGAATAAACGTACCGGGCTCCAAAAATAGCCTGCAGGGCGCTTATAAAATAGACTTCACCACAAAAACCACAAGGAGGCTCCATCGAATCGACCAGAGCACCGGAAAATTCAGAATGGGTCCCGAAAGAAAATTATCCGAAGGGCCTTTCTACTCTCGATCGTGCAATCTGCGGAAAAAACACGTTGAGCAGCCGCAGTGGCGTACTTAAGGGGAAAGTTCCCCTCCCTAATGTCAGGCACCAAGGAAATACTTTCACCCACCGTCATCACTATTCAGGTCTGCTGTGCTCTGATGCTCCATCAATGCCGGTGTGTTTCAGCCTGCATCTGATCGCTGAAGTATTTTTATTTAAGCCATGCATATTTTAGTTATATTTTATTCAAGTAAATTTTATTAAAGTGTTTGTTGGTGTGTGGAGTGAGGAGGAGGGTAACGGTGACGGTGACGGTGACGATAGATCCGAGCCCACTATATGGCACGGCAGTCGCATGCTATTACTCAGAGTTGTTATGTTGACATGTACTGAGCACTGCTCTTTTAATTATGTGACTTCACCAGTTATTGGACGATTTTCCCCGTTGGTGAGGATGCTGAATAAACATAAACATACACATCGTCGAATAAAAACAGGAATTTCTGAGATCCGAAAATATAGTGGGCTAAATCCGATTAGTTTTTTTTGGTGGGGGGTCTAGTGCGTTGGCACTTCGCCCCCCCAATGTTTTTTCAAAAATCGACACCCCTGCTAAGATGTTGTGTGTGGGTCCAGCATCCCGTCTGATGTGGTCTACTGTGGCCGTGGCGTCAAGGAGGGCTGTGGCGGCGAGCAGTGCTGCCTTGTTGGAGAGTGGAATGTTATCCAGCTCTGGGGTGAACACGCGACGCAACCCCTGGCTGGTGTTGAGTGTGCGGTGCAGCGTGAACGAACAGCGCCGACTGTGGAATGTGTTTGTGGCGAGCAGCGTTCGCATATCGGCGCTGTTCTGTGTGTGTACGATGGTGTGGGTGGTGTACCGAGTGATGGTGAAGTGTGTTGTGGTCAGGATGTGGCGTTGTGCTTGTGCGAGAGTGAGGGAAGACTCTCATGTGATGGTGTGCTGTGGCTCGGCGAAGGCGCCTGTTAAGTAGGATCCTTGTGCAGAGTGAGTGTTAGACGCCTGTGTGGATGTCATAGTTTTAGGGCCTGGCGTGCTCCACCGGCAAGGCGACCTTCCTTACTGAAAAAGACCCGGATTCGTTGCACCCTGGACCGACCATTCTTCCTTCGGTCCCAGCTCCGGCCGCAATATCCCAGATCAGTGGGCTCGTCACCGTTAGGTTTCCTCCGATGGTATAGGTTAGCTTGGAGACAGAGAGAAGCTGGGATTTGGTGTGGGTGTATTTCCTTCTGGAGTCGAAGGTGTGGTCGTCGAGGGTGCCTGGAGATCTTGTTGCATGCTGTCTTCTTGCTTCTCTTCTTTCTTCTTGTCGTCTTGTCTTCTTGCTTTTCTTGTATTCTTGCTTCTTGGGCTTCTTCGGCTTCTTATGCTTGCTGGTGCTGCTCTTGAGCGTGAGAGCGCGCGACCTCTTCTGATTGAGACGATTGTATTCAGGACTTGGATGCTATATCAATATGAAATTGTGCGTACATCCCATTGCCTCGATGTCTAAATTCATGAATTTGAACACACCGCTCACAAGTCATCACCCCTGGCAACGAACCCACTCATCCTCCATCTCAAAATATCCACTTGCTTCAGTGTCTGACTACCATCATGTCATGAGTAACTGACCCCGGTGCCTCCATAAACTTGGCCAACCATTGCCGAATGACCTGTCAACTGCGGCGCGAGGGTGCTGCCACATATGAACAAGTTTATGAACTACCGATCAAGTAGTTGTATACAACCTAGTAATGTGGCAAAACGACGATGGTGATGAACACCAAAAGGGGTGCATATATGAAACACCAATGCACCGACATATCAGATAGGTGTTCAGAAAGGAACGCCGTCCTTGATGGAAGTGATAGTGCGAAAAGTGAAAAATCTCGCGAACCTTGATGACAATAAGGAGGGTGAGCGGGTAAAGAAAATTGGATCTTTGGGACAAAAGATGGTATATTTGAGCTCAGCATGAAAAAAAAACATCGAATGACCCGGAAATCGTAGCTCTGAATCAAACATGCAGGAAATAAGCCTAGTGCAAACTCTGTTGCGTCACTCCCTTTCTGTCTAAGGCTATTTCTATTGGAGACAGGTTCTGTCCAAAGGTATGTTTCCGCTTGAATGGAATCTATATTCATTTTAGATTCATATTCATGTTATTATCCATATTTTTATGCATTATTATTAACCTGAGCGGGTCCTAAATCTATTTGGAACAAGCCTTGCCTTCCGTGTTAGCAGCTACCTATGCCTGGCTTCAGTTTGTACCCTAAAGCAAAAACGTTGGTCCAAGCATGTGGGAAACGTAACGCAGCATGACGTTTATTTATGGTATTTTGGTGTTCGCTGCAATATTTGGCAAGCGTTCAAAATCCACACAAACACACACACTTGCCACAACCCAGCCCCGTAATAATGAGGTAAAACAATCTGAATGATTGTGAATACTCCAACGAACTATTGCTTGCAGTATAGGTGTTTAATATCACATAGAACATAAGGTAAAACAAATCGTGATTGTTTCCAGTCACTAAGAGCTTCGTCGTTATGTTTTTTAGGGGATGTGACGAAAATATTTGTATATTTGTTCATTTCTTGCAATATCATAGGTTTAATGTGGAATATCACCAGGTTTGGAGACTCAGCCCCCCCCCGCCCTCCTTTTGGCTACACGCGTATAATAAATCGGCGACCACATAGGAAACCGCTTCCTCGGCCTTAATCCACTTGATCCTCATGCAACTTTTATTTCTTTCATATCCTTCTCATTCGGCTTCTCTCTTAGTCCACTTCTTTCTGAGTCCACGCATCCTTCAGCTTACTGCGCCTCAGTTCACTTCTCTGAGTCCACACACTCCGCAGCTTACTGCGCCGCCTCAGCCCATTTATTTCTGAGTCCACACACTCCATAGCTTACTGCGCCTCAGTCCACTTCTCTCTGAGTCCACACACTCCACAGCTTACTGCGCCTCGGTCCACTTCAGCGACGCCGCACGCCAAATGACCCATCTATTTGAACTGGCTCAAGCCCCGTCCCCTCGGCATCGAGTCGGCGTCGGTCCCGGCTTCCTGGGTGCCGTGTCTGGGCCGCCGATAGTGTTAGTGACGTCACGGCATCGTTTGGCTCGGTGTCCCGCAGTGGCGGCTGGCTTTGTGGGTAGGCTACAAGGACAAAGGGCGTGTTACCACCAGGCGGCGCTGCCGAATGGCCCGCTTACTGCCGTCGGATGGTGCTCAGAGGTCCAACTTCTGAACGGATCGGCTAGGTGACCGACAGAGAACGAGAGGCAGGTGTAGTTTAGGAGGTTGGGCAGCGGCTGGAGATGGCGATGCGCTGCGTTGTGGCTCCCTTTCGCATGCATGCGTGGATGATCGGAAAATCAGTCATAGGTTAAGGGCAGGCAATGACGTTTGGATGACAACAAATGGGTACACATACCCAACAATGCATTAGTGGAACTTTTCATCTAGTTCGGGGTGGTCGAGCACCCAACTTTCTTTTGAGCACTACCAACTTTCTTGAGAGCACTACCAACTTTTTCACTGATTCATGGATGTGTGCTAAGGGTATGGCAATGGTTCAGCCAGTGACATCAATTGGTTTGTTTGTGGGTTGGGGTACCTAACGGCGTGCTGCGATTACGATTACGTGATACGATAACTACGACATAGCAAAGGGAACGAAAATCGCGAAATTATCCGATAGCCACCTCCCCAGATTTCATTTGTTGGAACGCTTCCGTTGTACAAATAGAAAGAGGAAGTTCCAGTTTAAAAGTGTAGTGACAATGTAGTAAGGTGCATTTTAGTTGCTGAAGCGTATGGTTTATAGTGAACATATTGAGTAGATAGAGAATAACTGGGAAGATGGCTTATGAAAACTCAATTCGAAAAGGAGTATCGGAAAAGCAGGATATTTCGCCATCATGGGCTTTGTCAACTTGACACTTTTAAGGTTTTTTATTTGGGGATGGGTAAGGCTCGCAGTGTCCCTGAGCACCGGCCGCTTCTTGCAACAAAGTCCCATCCGTATAACGAGCGCAGGTGGGGAGAGCTGGAATTGTGCCCGTGGGTCTCCTTCTGCTGATGTGAAGAAGCTCCATGTGCGAGACTTATCTTTACTTCACTGTTAGTTTTTATGCTTTCGAAGAACTTCCACTGCAGTGCTAAATTGGAATCGAAAACTCTCTTACCAGTTGATGTAATATATGGTGGCGGACAACTTTGAGCTGTTCACGCACCAACCACAATGACCTAGTTAGCGATGTGTGACTAGCCAGTGGCGTTATTTTGCTCTATCTTCAGATGTGATGTAATTAGGCATAGATAAGCATTATCACCGCACATAATCGGTAACCTACAATGGTAATGGAAAATTATCAGAAAAGCTTCTCGTTTGCTCCGTGAAGCAGTTGAATCACCTTGTGTACCTTCAACGCTTCGGAGGGTACCAACCAACTAACCAGCGACGTGGGAAGTGCGGAAATATGACGCATACTCACGCAGTATATTTAAGATCCAATTTCAATTAGGATGGAAGGTCTAATATCTGGACTCAGCGTATAGGGGAATCATAGTAGGCCGTCATGAATGAGCGGGGTATTTGGGGAGCCTTAAAAGGGCAAACGGGATACTAAGATGGTAAGCATGCATCTGGACCCACCATTCGTGAAATTCGCAGCCTGTCGGTGGCTATTCAGTCAATGAAACTGTTTGGACCAACTATCCGAACTACCAGCTAGACCAACTACCAACTATCCGAAACAAGAATGCACTGTATGTGCATGCTATGTGCAACGATGAGGTGGGAACCTGTGGTCATCGAAGATCGGAATATACATGGAAAAGATCATCCCAAACAGTTCCTACTCTTGGTGCCGAATTACCTCCAATTTGCTTGCTGATTCAGGGACCTTGGCGCAAAGGAGTAAAGTCTAACTTGGAAAGGTACACTGGAAAGTTGAATTTTTGGAACTCGTTTTGTATTACCGAAGTCATGATGAAAATCCTTGATTTACTCTGTATCAAACTTTGTATCTTCTCCTTAAGCATAGCTTTGCTTTAGGGTATACTACAGAAGTCTCAGGTCTAGCTAAAACCTAGGCAACGCGACGACAGCACGGCAACACGACATGCAGCACGGCAACACGACACGACAGACAGCACGGCAACACGACACGACAGACAGCACGGCAACACGACACGACAGACAGCACTGCAACACGACACGACAGGCAGCACGGCGACACGGCAGGCAGCACCGCGACACGACAGGCAGCACAGCGACACGACAGGCAGCATGGCAACACGACAGACAATACGGCGACACGACAGACAATGCGGCGACACGACAGGCAGCACGGCGACACGACAGGCAGCATGGCGACACGACAGGCAGCATGGCAACACGACAGACAATACGGCGACACGACAGACAATACGGCGACACGACAGGCAGCACGGCGACACGACAGGCAGCACAGCGACACGACAGACAATACGGCGACACGACAGGCAGCACGGCGACACGACAGGCAGCATGGCGACACGACAGGCAGCATGGCGACACAACAGGCAGCATGGCGACACAACAGACAACACGGCGACACGACAGACAATACGGCGACACGACAGGCAGCACGGCGACACGACAGGCAGCATGGCGACACGACAGGCAGCATGGCGACACGACAGGCAGCATGGCGACACGACAGGCAGCATGGCGACACGACAGGCAGCATGGCGACACGACAGGCAGCACAGCGACACGACAGACAATACGGCGACACGACAGGCAGCATGGCGACACGACAGGCAGCATGGCGACACGACAGGCAGCATGGAAACACGACAGACAATACGGCGACACGACAGACAATGCGGCGACACGACAGGCAGCATGGCGACACGACAGGCAACACCGCGACACGACAGGCAGCATGGCGACACGACAGGCAGCATGGAAACACGACAGACAATACGGCGACACGACAGACAATGCGGCGACACGACAGACAATACGGCGACACGACAGGCAGCATGGCGACACGACAGGCAGCATGGAAACACGACAGACAATACGGCGACACGACAGACAATGCGGCGACACGACAGACAATACGGCGACACGACAGGCAGCATGGCGACACGACAGGCAGCACCGCGACACGACAGGCAGCATGGCGACACGACAGGCAGCATGGAAACACGACAGACAATACGGCGACACGACAGACAATGCGGCGACACGACAGACAATACGGCGACACGACAGGCAGCATGGCGACACGACAGGCAGCATGGAAACACGACAGACAATACGGCGACACAACAGACAACACGGCGACACGACAGGCAGCATGGCGACACGACAGGCAGCATGGCGACACAACAGACAACACGGCGACACGACAGACAACACGGCGACACGACAGGCAGCATGGCGACACGACAGGCAGCATGGCGACACGACAGGCAGCATGGCGACACAACAGACAACACGGCGACACGACAGACAATACGGCGACACGACAGACAATACGGCGACACGACAGGCAGCATGGCGACACGACAGGCAGCATGGCGACACGACAGGCAGCATGGAAACACGACAGACAACACGGCGACACGACAGACACTACAAACATTGCGTTTGGGAGGAACCGCAACAAATTAGGGGAGACCGGGTCTAGTTGATACACGGGATGCTTGATGCAACAGCATTTTCTCCAAAAGTATGAAGTCGGTTGCCATGGCTACCACACATGCTTCTCGCGGCAAAAACAAGCTCAATTCCTTTCGACCCTCGACTGCGGAATGGTGACCATGTGGTACATCTTCAGGGCGAAAGTAAAATTTCAATGTATGTGCTTCGCCCTTAATTTATAATTTGTCGCCCACTTGCTAACTTTTCAGGTGTTGTTATCATTGCCGTGTTTTCTAAGCTTTCCAACGGCCAAATGCATTTTTTCGTTTGCCGCTACACTGCATTTACAATGTTGCATAACATGTTGCAGCCTGCACCAAAAAACCTGCGGGGTAATTTGACACAGCCTGCATCAACTCAATCAGCCTGTATCAACATCAGACGGTATCAACGTTTTGTGGACGGGTAATGAAATACAATTACCAGATAATTGTCTATTTTTACTCGGGTGTTCGCTAAAACTGTTTCAACGAAATCTTATTCAATATTTCTACCGGCATTCCTCACCCGGCGGAAAAGACTGAACGATGGAAATGATGCAGCTACGGAATGAACGTTTGCGCATTCCATAAATGGCATAACTCATGAGCTAGGGGCAGCCAGGTCTCAAACCAGCATTATCACTGTAAACGTGGAATATGGACATTTTAGATGGCGTAAGCTTTAACTATAAATAATATATTTTCCCATCCTACATTTTATCAACTTACACCATCGTCAGTAACAACTTACCTCCATAGAGTAGTATGTTGATGAACAGGCAGTTGCGCGATATGTTGCTCTCTGGTGGAAAGGCCAGAGGACGCCGCGAAAACATAATTATTTGGGATGATACTAGAATGTTTGGCGCATATGTAGCTATCTTCTCGCTACCCTTCCAAAGTGATAAGCTATATTGAGTTTCGCCAAAATGGTATCAACTAGACCCAGTGTTCCCTACTCATTGAGGAATTAATGGCCCCCACACAATTACGCAAAGTAGCGCCAAGGGCTTAATGGCTCAGCAGGTGACCGAAAATTACGTGGCCCAAGTTTTAGCACAAGCCACGCGTTCGAGAGCGAGCAGCAATCACGCAAAGGTCGGCCACCAATTACATGCGTCGCAGACGCCCGAGACGGCTTCACAAGTTCCGGTCGACAAATCAGTGGTCTAGGTGCGGACTCGCCACGAGCCCATTCAACCGATCTACCCGGGGTCAAACCTACCCTCCCCGACCAGAACTAATCGGGGAGCATCCCCAGCGACCCCATTTTCCGGCGAAGTCAATCACAGCGCTCAGCTGCGTTTCATCCTGTCCGAGCTGACCGGCGTCACAGAGGGACCTGCGGGCGGCTCGCCGGCCGACCGACCATGGGCGGCCGCCGTCCCTGCGGGCGGCTCTGCGGCCGCTGTTTTTGCGGGCGTCTCGCCGGCCGACCAACCGCGAGTGGGCCGCCGTCTTCTGCGGGCGACTCGCCGCGGCCGCCGTCTCTGCGGGCGGCTCTACGGCCGCTGTCTCTGCGGGCGGCTCTACGGCCGTCGTCTCTGTGGCCGCTGTCTCTGCGGGCGGCTCGCAGCGGCCGCCGTCTCTGCGGGCGGCTCGCCGCGGCCGCCGTCTCTGCGGGCGGCTCTGGGGCCGCCGTCTCTACGGGCGTCTCGCCAGCCGACCGACCGTGAGCGGGCTGCCATCTCTGCGGGCGGCTCTGCGGCCGCCGTCTCTGCGGACGGCTCTGCGGCCGCCGTCTCTACGGGCGTCTCGTCAGCCGACCGACCGTGAGCGGACCGCTATCTCTGCGGGCGGTTCTGTGACCGCCGTCTCTGCGGGCGGCTCTGCGGCCGCTGTCTCTGCGGGTGGCTCGCCAGCCGATGGACCGTGAGCGGGCCGCCGTCTTTGCGGGTGGCTCGCAGCGGCCGTCTCCCTGCGGCCGCTGTCTCTGCGGCCGCTGTCTCTGCGGCCGCTGTCTCTGCGGCCGCTGTCTTTGCGGGCGGCTCGCAGCGGCCGTCGTCTCTGCGGGCGGCTCGCCGCGGCCGCCGTCTCTGCGGGCGGCTCTGGGGCCGCCGTCTCTACGGGCGTCTCGCCAGCCGACCGACCGTGAGCGGGCTGCCATCTCTGCGGGCGGCTCTGCGGCCGCTGTCTCTGCGGGCTGCTCTGCGGCCGAGACACACTCAACACTCGCCGGAGATACTCTGCCAGCTTCAGATGGCGTCTCGCCACTAGCCGGCCGCAAGTGCTCCGAGCCGCGTCGTCACTGACAGCACACAGTCGCGTGCCCGTGTCAAGCCCTCGGGGAAATTACGACTGGTGCGACGGCCCGCATCATCACAAGACCCTCACTCCTCGCTGACAAAAGCTGGCCGCCACACAAGAATCCAACTGCCCGCCAGGCAGTCATGGGTGTCGCCACCACTGGGATCCCTGTGGTCCGGATTCTACCTGAGATAGGAGACAGCCATAGCCTTGCTACTCTGACATAGCAATAGCTCCCGCGCCCCTCGGGGTGAACCCACCTGGAAACTAAAGGCAATGGCTCCTCTCCCACCAGGCTGTGTGGTATACGCAACTCAGCGAGCTTTCCCTTCTCCCCCCCCCCCCCTCTCTCTCTCTCTCTTTCTCTATCCCTCTCCCGTTCTCCCTCTCATTCCATATCCCTCCTTCCCTTTCTCTCTCTCTCCTTATATATCTCCTCCTCCCTCTTTCTCCCTTTCTCTCTCCCCTCCCTTTATCACTCTTTCTCTGTCTCCTCTCTACCCCTCTCGTCTCTCGGTGGGCATCTGATATTGCCGTTGTGCAGCTAGCACCACCCACCGTTGCATGAAGCCCTGGCTTGAGCTCGACATGGGTGGACCGGCGCCGAGGAGTGACACGCCGCCAGCCCTCGGGCGACGATCCACGACCGGTATGAAGGAATGACGCGCCGCCAGCCCTCGGGCGACGATCCACGACCGGCGCCGAGGAGCGACGCGCCGCCAGCCCTCGGGCGACGATCCACGACCGGTATGGAGGAATGACGCGCCGCCAGCCCTCGGGCGACGATCCACGACCGGTATGAAGGAATGACGCGCCGCCAGCCCTCGGGCGACGATCCACGACCGGCGCCGGGGAGTCGGCGCGAAGCTGAGCTGATGGGGTGCCCGTTGTACGGAGATGACCACCGGATTGGGAGTCGGGTCGGATGGGGTGCCCGTTGGATGGAGATGACCGGCCGGATGGGGTGCCGTCGGAATCACAGTTGGCCCTCTCATCAGGCTGGCTAATGTCTCGTCAGCCGGCGCATTCGTCCGGTCAGCAGTATTGGGCGCGGCTCCAGCAGTGACAAGCCTCACCACAGCCCCAACATTACGGACCCTGTTCACCGGTAGCACTGACCTCTCCCCCGTCCAAGCCGAGAAGTGCTGAACTCAGCCCCAGCATCATCGGCCCTGTTCACCGGTAGCGCTGACCCCTCCCCCTCCATGCTGAGCAGTACTGACTTCAGTCTCAACATTGGCAGTCTTCGTCACCGGCGGTACTGACCCCTCAGTTCAAGCCGGACTGATGCCACCTCCAACAGTATCAACCCACATCCCCACAGCACTGACCCAGCCCCAGCAGTACTGACCCAGCTCCAGCAATACTGACCCAGCCCCAGCAGTACTGACCCAGCTCCAGCAATACTGACCCAGCCCCAGCAGCACTGACCCAGCCCCAGCAGTACTGACCCAGCTTCAGCCCAGCTTTCAATGACATGAATTACACGTTCCAAGATCGGGTTTTCTTTCCGAAGAATTCACAGTTTTTGTTGTTGTCAGTATTACCTCAGTTAGACATGGAATTGCGCAAAAGAGAAAGAAAAAGAGAGGAAAGTAAGCGAGAGGTAGATGCATAGATTTGGAGAGCCCGTCTTCGGATCCGTTCGGTGGGTGCATATATTGATGCTCAAGCAATGTTGCACAATGCAAATGAAAAAATGTCAAGTTAGTTAAAATATGGAGTCCTCATTTTCCTCCTGATCCTACTTGTTCTCATTATTCGATTGGAGTTTGGGGACCAACCCTCCGACGGTGGCAACGCTTGAAGCTTAGTCTCTCCATTGTGTTCGCGTTTGAAGCGTAGTTTCGCAGTGCCGCTAGTGTATGAGAGCTAATGCCTCTAGTATCTCGTTGGACAATTTACTCACTTCTTCAGCACATTAATTTCCTGGACAGAGTGCAGATGTGGAGTTGTGTATTGAATCCGCCTCCGGGAAAGAGCGCCCAAAGGAAATCCCGCCATGCCTTGGCTGAAGCTCCCTCCCTTAAAAGCCTGAGGAGAGGAAGACCGAGCCACCACGGCTTGGTTGGAGCTCCTTTCCTCAAACGCCTGAGGAGAGGAAGAACGGACCACCATGGTACACGGATACAGCGCAGTCAGAGCAAAAATAATGCAGTCTCTGAGCCGTTCATTGGGACGAGGTGGAATGAATTTGGTGCTGATGAAACAGCCAATCGAGTGTGTTCAATGGGCACTTTATCTGACGAAGGTTTCAACTTCTCGACTGCGTTAATAATGATTGCTCGATGTCGGTTGCTGCTGGCTGTTGCGTTGAAGTTAATTGGAGGGTCATTCCGTGCTGTTGGCTTGGCACATTCCGTGGTGGACCTTGACAGAACTGGGAAAAAAAAACTATTGAATTCATACATAGAAAATCAAAATCCACAGAAAATCCAAATATGCAACGGGACCGCCAGCTCTAAGCATTGACCACACATAGGGGAAGATGTTCTAGAATACCACGGGACCACCAGCTCTGAGAATGGACGTTACATAGGGGAGATTTTCCAAAATACTGGGGAAGGCAGCAAGAAGCGGTTGTACACCACGATGTCGGTCAATGTAGATGACATCCCGTGGTCTCAATCCGGCTCCACCGTTCCCGTACAGAGGTACATACTGTGACTCACGTATCCGCTGTCTCTCTGACCTTCACCCACGATATTGCAGTGGCACACTGTTTCCTCCAAGGCTCCGCAATGACTCATATCTCCGCTGTCTCACTGACTTTCACGCCAGGTATGACAGTGGCACAGTGTTTCCTCCAAATCTCCACAATGACTCACGTCTCCACCCTGGCCGCAGAGCGCTTCTTCGGCGCTAACTGGCGGGAGGAGTACGCCATCCTGTACGACGACTCGTCACTGCTCTGGTACAAGAGCAAGGAGCGCAGCGAGCCGGAGGGCGCCCTGGTTCTGCGCTGCGCCCCGGAGCTGATGGCGGTGGGCGTGTTCACACACGCGGTGCCGCGCCAGCCGGAGTTCCCGACCGGCACCGACATTCGTCGGGTCATCGCCCTGGGCAGCAGCGGCACTCAGCGCGTCCAGTGGTTCATCTGTCCCTCGCAGGACGACGCCAAGTGAGTCCGTCAGCTACCGTGTCCAGTGGTTCATCTGGCCCTCGCAGGATGACGCAAAGTGAGTCCGTCAGTTACCGTGTCCAGTGGTTCATCTGTCCCTCGCAGGACGACGCAAAGTGAGTCCGTCAGCTACCATATCCAGTGGTTCATCTGTCCCTCGCAGGACGACGCCAAGTGAGTCCGTCAGTTTCCGTGTCCAGTGGTTCATCTGTCCCTCGCAGGACGACGCCAAGTAAGTCCGTCAGTTACCGTGTCCAGTGGTTCATCTGGCCCTCGCAGGATGACGCAAAGTGAGTCCGTCAGTTACCGTGTCCAGTGGTTCATCTGTCCCTCGCAGGACGACGCCAAGTGAGTCCGTCAGTTACCGTGTCCAGTGGTTCATCTGTCCCTCGCAGGACGACGCCAAGTGAGTCCGTCAGTTACCGTATCCAGTGGTTCATCTGTCCCTCGCAGGACGACGCCAAGTGAGTCCGTCAGTTACCGTGTCCAGTGGTTCATCTGTCCCTCGCAGGACGACGCCAAGTGAGTCCGTCAGTTACCGTGTCCAGTGGTTCATCTGTCCCTCGCAGGACGACGCCAAGTGAGTCCGTCAGCTACCGTGTCCAGTGGTTCATCTGTCCCTCGCAGGACGACGCCAAGTGAGTCCGTCAGCAGCATTTCCAGTGGTTTATGTATGCTTATACTCGTTCGGCGTGACATGTGGCATACAGACGCATACTGCTACTAACGTCCGGGGTCACCTGTGCAATACAGACGTATGCTGCTACCGTCCGTGGTGACCTGCGGAATACAGATGTATACTGTTCCTGACGTCCGTGGAACCTGTGGAACACAGACGTACACTGCTACTGACGTCCGGGATCACCTGGGGAATACAAACCTATTCTGTTACCGTCCGTGGTGACCTGTGGAACACAGATGTATACTGCTACCATCCGTGGTAACCTGTGGAACACAGACGTACGCTGCTACTTTCCGTGGAAACCTGTGGAACATAAACGTAACGCACACTGCTACCGTTCGTGGTGACATGTGGAATACAGACGCATACTGCTACTATCCTGGATGACCTGTGGAATACAGAGTTATACTGCTACCGACAAGCATACAATCCAAATTCTTCGATATCTTAGTGCTTGTGCACAAATGCGCTATATAAATATTGTCCAGCACAGAGACTTGATGTGCTTGGTTTGTGACGAGGGGCCAGTCGGGGAGTGTCTCCAGCTTGGTAGATCTCCTGCTTCGCCGTACAGGAGACAGAAGGTACAGGGTTGGGAGATATTTCCAGCTTGGCAGACTTCCTGCCCAGCATCCATCCCATCCCAGCAAACCTCCTACGGCATCGCATAGAGAAACGGGAGGTGGTGTGGGAGGCGCTGAGGAGACGAGAACCCAGTCGAGTAGTATCTCCATCCCAGCAGACCTCTTACGGCACCGCATAGTGGAACGGTAGGAGGTGCGGGAGGGCGCTGAGGAGACGAGAACCCAGTCGAGTAGTATCTCCATCCCAGCAGACCTCCTACGGCACCGCATAGTGGAACGGGAGGAGGCGTGGGGGGGGGGGTGCTGAAGAAGACCCTGCCACACCGTCTCGCCGTCAGCCAGGTCCGGTCGGTCCGCTTGAAGGACGCTGACTCAGCATTGCGTCGAGTTGTCCGCTTTTGTCAGCGAGTTGCTGCTCGGCAGAGATGACGATGCGTCAGCGGCTCGGGCGGCTTTGTGCCGTCTTCCCGTCATACATCATCTTGGCCATGCAGAATAATCTGAACCGCAATTACTGGAATAGATCAACCGTAGCTACATGCTATGTTTGTCTGCATAGCATGTAGCAGACAAACATGACCGCGAGTGACATGCGACGGCAGAACTGACACGAAACAATGCTGACACCGATGCAATTTCCAAGCTCGTCATTTGCTCAGGTGCCTGGCTCATGCGATACGTGTTTGATGTTATGCAAAGTTTCGCTACGTCTGAATACAGGAATCAAATGATATATGCGAATTGCTCAGCCGAGGTTGTAGTCAACATTTCTAGCTACATGTTCTTTTGTTGTGCTGTACAATGCCAACAAAAACATATATGAAATTTCGTTACCATTCTGGTGTAGCACGATTTCTTTTAACCAAATGACGAAATAGTTGCGGTATCTTCGCCTATGCTTCCACTTCTGAAGATGGGAGGGTGTTCCGCGATTTGCTTTTGAATAACCTGCTCGGTTATGGATGCTATCGAAATGGCTCGTTTATAATAGTTATATTTCATCAAACGGTCGGTCAGACATCTGCTTATTTTGATAAAAGCTCATCATATTAATGGATTCACTTAAATTCAAACTTGACTGCAGGCGGTCAAGATTGGTTGCTGTAGAGTTTATAACAGTGTCACGGCTTTGACCTTGTGGCTGTCTGCAGGCGGTCGAGATTGGTTTCTGCCGGGGTTATAATGGTGTCGCGACCTTGACCTTGTGGCTGTCTGCAGGCGGTCGAGGTTGATTGCTGCCGGGGTTATAACAATGCACCAGCTTTGACCTTGTTGCTGTCTGCGGGCGATAAATAAAGCCGCTGCGCTGTCGCTGGAGGGAGTGAAGATTCCAGACGTGCATACATTAATTTCGAACGTAACATGCAAGATAACTATATTGGCACATACAGGGGTGCAACTAGGATGACGGGACGGGATGGGGAAAGTTTACTTCTTCTTTTTTCTTGGGGGGTGGGGGTAGGGGGGACAGCCTACACCCCAAAAAATGAATTGTCGCTGGATACCGACTATTATTTTTTTGGCGTGACCCTTTTCAAAAGTTTTCTATGTTTATAACATGTGAGATATGTTCCCTATTACCGACCCCTGATTATAGGTATTCCCCATGGCGGCTCGACCGGCGTTGATTCTCGTGGGGACGGGATTATGTGTTTAGGAGCTAGGAAATTATTAGTATGAAAGCACAAATGGACATACATTTCAGTTAATGCCCCATGCTTAAAGATAAGTACACAATTTTTGGTATAAATAGATATTTTAGGTATTTAGGTAGAAATTATTTCCATGACTTATTTAGTATCTTAGTGATGGAGCAAATCAATGGACGCCTCCATACCTGTCCTGTTGGTTCCTACACCCATGGACGAGAGGCATTTTTGCACGATCTTTCCATGCATCATCTTAAGTGTAACGCTAAACTTCATGAGAAGTGTCGAGGTACGTGTCCCCCAAGTTTCGGACGCGGAGTTGCCCATGCTGGCTTCTACTACGGGGGGCGCAATCATGGGTTGATGCAGGTCTAGGTCTAAAGTTCGCTCACCCATACCAGTGCCCCCCAAAGTTATATAGCAGATTTACCATGAACACAAAACGAAATATGGGCTGAGTCAGAACGGAGCGTGATTGTGAACCACACGCGTCCCGTCTATCGTAAATCTCACTGACCGCCAAAGACCTGCCTTAGAGCAGGCTATCATCTCCCTGGAACTGAAATACGAAGCAGAGCTGTCAAAGGTAGAATCAAGTTTTAGTCCATATTCCCAACCTTTACCTACCATGTCAGAAATACAAGGCTCCATATTTAAGTACAATGGTGGCCCATTCCACGACAAATCGACAAGTGAAAAGGCCAAAATAACACCCAATTTTAATATTTTGATGAAACTATTTGTGTGAGGTTATCTGATACGTCGAATCCAGCTGTGCCATTTTTTTTTTAAGAAAGATCAAGTCAACGTTCAAGGAGTTATAGCCTCGGACATTTTTGAGATGTCACCTAGCAAGGGTGTCTTTTGATGTCTTTAACTCAATGAAGAACAATCTGAATTGTGCAAAAGCAGTGGCGTCGCCACGAAATTCTTCCAGGGGAGTGGGGCAAGGTTGAAAGGGGGCCTCCATTATGTTAGGGCCTCCTATTGTTTTTTTTTAAGCTCTTAGTATGGTTCGGGAATGAGAAACATGATTTCATATTGATGTCTTGTTTGTTCTTAGTATGGTGCATCATTTAAGCAAAACGCAATAGCAATACTCATTTTTCGCTGAGAACTGAGTCATACCAGGGTATATATATATATATATATATATATATATATATATATATATATATATATATATATATATATATATATATATATATATATATATATATATATATATATATATATATGTATATATATATATATATATATATACCAGGCCAATAAGTATTATGTGGATAAATACCTAAGTGCCAAAACAAACCAATGTCTTAATGATTTCTCGACCAGAAGAATCTTCCCGCTGGCCTCTAGATTGCAGCAAGCTGGCGGGGCTGCGCTAAGCGTATCTTAAGGATATCTCCCATTGATCAACCCACTTTTATGTCCTCCAAGTCTAACTGAATATAGCTAGATTCATCACTAATGTTAGTCATTCCAACCAGCTTGATGTCATAAGCAAGCCTAAATGATCATTTATCAGTCCTAGGAAGACAATTTCGTGAAGGTGACAACGAGAAGTGGATTGAATTGGTTTTCTGATCGTCATCTTAGGGATTTATTTATTTTTATAACATTTGGTGCTGGCTGCAAGGCATCTGGCACACAAGCTAAAATAATACATCTTCAGCGAATAAATTCACGGTAAGAACAAGCATCGAACAACAACGCATAAATGACGAGGCAACAATGCAACAATGGCAATGCATAAATAATGCAAAACTTTCAAATTTCACCCGTCACACCCATGGTTGTCGCTGTGCTGTACCGTTTTATCAGTAACGTCGTTGAGAAAGCATTGAACCTGGGAAGCTCAATACTTTCTCAACTGACTGTAATCACAGCCAGAAAACAGGCTATAATCACAGAAAACAAGTTTGTAGGAAGAAAATGCATTTAAAACATCATTCCTCCCATTTGATATGAAGCATGGGTGTTGTTTTGTATGCTTGTGAGTGGTAATTTGCCCACTTAATGTTGGCTTTGCCCCCATGGGCGTATGTTTTTGAAAACTATTGGGGGACCAGTGGCGTACTTATGTTTGCATCAAGGGGGGAGGGCAAACGGATTTGGAGGGGGTCCTCTTAACCCCATTAAAAAGTCCTCGGATTTCGACCACTATTTTGTCAAAGGGGAACTTTTTAAATACAATGATTAGTGACCAGCCTAATTGTCCTGTGGAGGGGCTTAAATTACCCCTATCGTTTCTGATTCGCCGGATTTCAACCCTAAATCCCCCACCCTGTCCTAAGGTTTTCTTTTGGTATCCCTTGATAAGCCACCTCACACTGCTGAAATTACACCTATACAAATCACTTTAAAATGTAAAATTTCCCAATTTCAAGAATTCCAGTTCATAGCGCCCGGTCGCCACGATGCCAACGTTCGTGCACGTGCACACCCATCTTGCTCATTCGGCGTATTCGCCACATTTCGTGCGATGCTACGGTTTCTGCTAGGCCTCCTACATTTTGCTAATTGCTCCCACATGATAAACCTGCGCCATATTTCACGTGATGGAATGCTTCGTATGGGCGTTCGCTGCGAAAATTCAATTAATTAAAATCGATAATTAGTTCCCCATTTCACACATTTTCTGGTGGTTAAGAAATGGGGATACCCGCTGGGCTTTGATGCACCTCATATCTTTGATTAAATATGCTCCCAGATTGGCTACCGAACCGAGGCCCCTGCCTCAGTGTTCTTTTTTTGGACCCGTTGCGTTTTGCGTCTTTCTTCGTCTAAGGATACACCTTAGGGCTCCAACCCATTTTTGTTAGGGCCCAACACATTTTCGAAACCCCTGCTCGTGTTTAGGGTTCGTTGCTTTTTTGTGAGCCGATGACTTTTTTTTAGGTGTCGGGGCGTTTTCGAAGATCCGATGTGTTTATTAAGCGCCCGGTCTTTTTGTTCGTTGTGGGACCATGTTACTTTTTGCGGCCCCAACCTCTTTTTCAGGTCTCATGGCCCCTGTGTGCCTTGAGAGCTTGCGGTGCATTTTTTTTTAGAGCTCCCAGTATGTTTATTTAGGGCTACAACGCATGTTTTAAGGCCCTGCCGCTTTTTTGAGACTCTGTGTGCTTTGGAGGGCCAGCTGCATTTTCGACCCCCGTTGTGCTCTTAGGGTCCCGCTGTGTTTATTTGGGGCTTCTGACGCACATTTGTGGGGCCCCAGTACGATTTCGGGGCTTCGGTTCGATTTTTATGTGTCCCAGCGCGACTTATCGGGCCCAAGCTTGTGGTTCCGGGGACCCGACGCCAGATTTCTGAGCTCAACGCGATTTTTAATAAATATTTTCCGATTTTGTTTTAAAGTACCGAATCCCGGCCCGATTTTTTCGAGCCCCTGGCGCCATGTTTTTGTATCCCACCTCGATTTGTCAAGCTCCGTTATGTTTTTCGTGGCCGTCGCGATTTGTGAAGGCATCTGGCGACATGTTTGGTGCTCCAGAGCCATTTTCCTGACCCGGACATTTATATTTTGGAATCCCTCATTATTTTGGAGGGCTTCGGCCGGATTTTCTTTCGGATGCCGATGCGATTTTTGGGGTCACACTGTGCTTATGTGGGGCCCTAGACACCACTTTTTGATAGTCCCGACGTGAATTTTGTATGCCCGGACCAAATTGTTGGGACTACCGATGGGAATTGTGGGTTCCGAGTGCGATATTTAGGGGGACCGGTTCGAGTTTGCGGGGCGCGTTGTACTGAGCTGTGGCC
>JAOTOM010001954.1:0-85408 GCA_034440615.1 Ashinkailepas kermadecensis | reverse complement strand
CAGCGGGTCAGATGCAGGGGTCCCATGACACGGGGAAGTCAACCCTCCTGGTGCCGAAGGCTAGTGGAACAAAATACATAATCCATCATGGAGGTTTCGACCATTTTACACGGACATAAATGAAGGATGTGAACGAGTCGCCAGTGACCGGTGTATTACCTACCGCCTGGAAGATTGCCAGCGTCGTGCCGCTTCCACAAATAAGACAGTCAACTGAACCCTAATAACTACAGACCGTTGCCCATCTTGCCAACTGTTGCCAAGGTGACTGAGAGGGTAGCATATGACCACCTGATGACCTTTTTGTTCAGCACGTATTATATGCATCGAGCAGCACGGCTTTAGACCTGAAACTCCACTGAAACGGCGACGCTGGACTTCACTGATCAGATGGTGGATGACACGGACAACGGTCTGAGATCATGCGCTACCACAATAGACACCTCAAAAGCTTTCGATTCTGTCAAACATTCTCGGGTTATTGAAAAACTTGCCCAGCACGGCATAGATCCACATTGGTTCGAAGATTAGCTAAGTGGCCGTTCTCAGTGCGTTCAGAATGGTCTCAGCGGTGCGCCGGGGACTCACGTGGTGGTTCAGTGTGCCGGTGTACGGTGGGTGTGGAGTCACTCAACGGCACCGATAAAACAGTATCACATCATTGCGCTCGCATTGCACACCGCCGTGAGCGAACCGATCACATGAGGCCTCTCTCGCGCGATCTTAAATGCCCAACGGCTGATGGCCTGGTATGATGACCTGGTATGACCTGCCCGACGGCTGATGACCTGGTATCGGAACGCGACCTACCAATGATGCACCATATACCGCGCCATCTGCGCACTCCCCCACACTCCGCGTGGTCGGGTGGTTTATCGGAGCGACGTGGCTACTCGGGACACGTGCGGCCGACGCGCCGGCCTCCTGCAGCCGCCATACAGTGGGCACGGAGCTGACACGCGCGCCGGCCTCCTGCATCCGCTATACAGTGGGCACGGAGCTGACTAGAAGGCCTTTCGGCTGCCGATCGTCAAACATTTCAAATCGTGCTCCAGCTGACATAAAATAGTCAGTGAGTGCCTGCGGCTGTCATAGGGGCACGCGATGTAGCTGTGTCTGATTCAGCATTAACTTTTATTGATTACGTTACCCGTGCCTGTACTTTTATTTTCTCACTCGACTCATTGACAAGCTATGCACCTGTAAGCCTGTGGTATTGAAACATAGTCCAAAAAGTCATGAAATAGAGAATGTGCAAAGTACATCATGGTGGTGGCAACCAGCAGTGAATCATGAATAGGTCCTTTCGCAAAGCCCGCTTAAATCTTATTCCTGAAGCAACATTTTGTATTAATTTATTTTGTGTATTGCAAGTATAGATGTAAAGATGAATTCAAGTTTGATTTGTTACTACATACAGAATGCATACATTTACGCGACAAAAAAAATGACAAAAATGTGCCCTCATGTTCTTCACACAATTTGAATTGCGTTATCTATCTAGTAGCTGTGGTAGATTGTATGTCAGTTACAAAGTCCTGGCATAATGCTTGGGTTTAAGCATTATTGTGTTTGTAGGACTCTACAGTATCTTGTATCAACATGTATCTTGTAACAAACTCTACAACTATAATCATGACAATAGTCCAGCCTTGTCTTGTTATCTTGGACCGTATCCATGACCCGACCAGGATGTCACGATTGGAGAATTATCTGTGATGCAGCTCAAACGATTTATGGATGCTGACACAGCGAGTATGAGAGGCGTCGATCAGTGGACAGAGAATAGCATGGTCGTGCCGGAGTTATCTGTGGAAATCACCGGCACTCTATTGTGGTGCCTGTTGTGATGTAGCGAGGCGTTCGATGAGTCATGAAATGCCGCTACGTAGCAGTAAATAACTATCGCAGTTCGCTACGCCAATATAAATCTGCCAGACTTGAAAACAGGCTGGAAGTTGATGGACACATAAAGGATCCTCGACTTTGAATGATGACAAATGAAGGCCGATACTAATGGCACAAACCAATTGAAATCGAAATATTTGAGTTTGGTTCTCCAGAAGTGGGAAATGTTCACTGGATAGAATCATGGAAAACTGTCCGGTTTCAATTCAAGAAATGAGGAGAGGAGCCATGGCCCCGGCGACATCACATTCCTGTTGTCACTGAGTCTGCTAATTTGTCATCAGGAACATAATCAAATTTGAGAGCGTCCCAGAATATTGTTCACGTATGCAGTTATTTATGTATTTCAATGCATAGCAATGTTCCAGACGAGTGTGGGCTACAAGGGAGGGTGTGGTTAGATGGACAACTTTTAGTGTTGTTTTTTTGCAAATATTCCAAGAAGTGAAAGACATATTTTAATGCAAGGAACTGAACAGTTTACATATTTGCTACTCCAACGGAACAAATATACCTACACATTTGCCATCTTTCCCAGGAAGAATAAGCTCAGAAATAAGACTACATTTGCTTTCACTTACCTCTTGCATAATGTATTCTGAGTCATGTCAAGGGTTGTTAATTGGAGCTTAGGGGCGTATCGATTGCATTAGTCATACAGCGCCCATGCCCATGTAATGGGGTAAATTGATCACGTGGGATGTGATGAAGCCAACTACATCTGCCATTGATGAACGGCATGTGTTCTTTTGTGGGTGGAAATCCTCTTATGCATTTTATGTTCGTAAACGACGTCCGTCAAATAAAGAAAATAAAATGCGCCCGGCCTTTACGTCCCCCATGCAGCTAAACTGTTCTCTTCCTGCCTCTAGTTCCCATTTTTGCTGTTTGTTTTTATGACCGTTTACCTATCTTTCGCCTCTTTCATCACCATCACTTGCGAGGTCATAATTGTAAACAAAACGAAACATTTATATTTATTCTAGTGCAAAAACCAATGTAGCATTACTACCGCTCATGGTTTTCATCGAATGCAAACAATCAAGTGTTGGAAGATCTTACTTCAAACGAGGAATTTGGATGTGTGAAAACTGAGTGACCTAGGCGACTGACCTCTTACGCGGTTCGTTTTCCCGAGCTAAACACTAGTCAGATTGACAGCCGGGGCATTCCACGACAGATATTTTCATTCAATATTTTAATATTAAATAAAATATTTTCTAATTTTACACACTCAAAATTGTTATTTGGAACAAAATTTGCTCACGGGATAATTTTTGCCTCGGAACACGCCTGGACCAGCTTCAGCACGACCGCGACTGCCCTATCCGATGAACGGCTTTTAAGTTATAGCCTTCACAAGAACGTTTGAGTCAAATAACATGGGTAGCTTTAACGATGAATATCTCATCGATAGGAAACAAAAGTGTGGCATATTATTCATCTATGAGAAGAAGGACCAATAGCAATATTTCAGCACTAAAAGTATATATTTTCCACATTGAACCTCATGACCCCGTGATCTCGTGATTTCGTGACCTCCCATGGCCCCGTGACTTCCCGCGACCCCTAGTTCATCGAAATATATCAATCTAACAGTGGAAATAAAGGCGGTTATGGGTTAGCTGCGAAAGGAACAATTGTAAACGTGAGTTTTTTGTTGTTGTAAACACGTGACATCAACTTCTTCGCGACTTTTTGCAACTTTGCGCTTGATGAACGGATTAACGAGTTTCGGGTAGGAGTTGAGTAGAGTTTCGTGTAAGAATGGGTAGACGCAGAGGCACGAAACCTCTAGCACCTTCTTGAGCATCTGTTTTGCATATATCGTGCAAATTTCAGGTCAAACCTGAACTGGTCATGGGGGGGACAGTCTCACGGCAGGTGGGGGGGGTGGCGCCAGCCCCCGCTGCCCCCCCCACCCCCCGGTGGCGACGCCCCTGGACGTGAGTTTTAGATAGGGTTGGGAAGCGAGACTCTTTTCAGTAGATTCCTGTCAATCAACGCCATACTGCTGATGTAAAATGTCTGTATTTAAGGGTGGCGTTGCACCCAAGCGCCACATACGTTCCGGCAACCCTACCGGGGGGGTGCCAATTGACCCTGGTCTTTGAATATCATACTCGCAAGAAAGAACAAAGAATGAAATGTGTACAGTATTTTTGGTTTACAGCAACCCCAAGACCGCAACACGTCCAATATATGCGCATCTGAAACAAGCTTGTTTGCTGGCTTGCCTCACATATTTCAGCCGTAAATGATGCAATCAGAGCACAAATGATGACGCCATTTTTTAAAACATGGATTATAATTCGTCATAGCTATACCATAAAGGGCCAATCACTCACCGCAGTTGAAGCTGTGGCGATATTGATCAGAGCGGTCAACTGCTTGGAAAACTTGGTATTTGAAGACCACTGAATTCGACAAACAGCTGTTGTCATCGAGTTTACTTTCGAAGTCAGGCTCGCTTGATCTGACTTCCAGAGTTCCGACTAGATGACGTCCCGGGCGAGGATGTAGGTGTACATTTTCATGGTTTATGCATAAACAAGCTGTTTATAGTCCAAAAACGTGTCGTATGAGGTAACTGAACATACTCGGCTTGTTTATTCATATATTAAATTGGTCCAATCCCCGGTTTAAAAGTGTTCAGATCAAAGTAATTAATATAGCCTGACTTCGCCATTGGGATGTCATGACGATTACTTCCCGCTAGCGCCCGCATGAAACCGCCTACTGTACACCTACAATCCTGAATTTCACTTCTAATGTGTCCCATATATTAACACTAAGTCTAAGCCAGCGCATGGGAGAACAATTGCAGCTGCTCAGCTTGTGATGAACGGCTAAAATTATCACCGACGAAAAAAATATCACCTTTTGTTTGGATATCAACGAATGTAAGAATGTTTTGAAAAAAATCCTCGCCGACTCTCACCAAGATCATTCCTCACCAGGCCCCACCACTTTAACTTCGTCCATAAAACCCTCGGAAACTCTACACTGACATTTTTATACTTTCACCAGCCACACAGAAGCAGGTTCGTCCGGCACCCGGGAGATTCACATCATTTCGAATCGCATCGTCGGAACGAACACGTGACCGGATTGCCGACCGCGCTCCCGATTCCGGGTCGCGCCATTTGGTTTCAGCGCAGCTCGGGGAGTCGGCATCGGGCCGCGGCGGAGCCGGCCGACCATCGCCGCTGTCACTGCCGTCGCGGGATTACAGCCGGTAAATGATGGCTGCCGGCCGCCGACAAACACGGCCCGCTGCCGCCGCTGAGCGGCTCCGGCGGCCAGGCGTCACTGCAGCTGGCGATTGGCAGCAGGAACGACTCAGTCAGCGCCGCCGACGCGGCGGAATGCGAAGCAGCAGATCTGCCGGGGCACGTAGCGCGCGTGCTGCTAGACATAGTCTGGGGACCACGGAAGCACGGCTTGGGTCTTTTCGAATGTCGCTGTGACATATTTCAGCATTTGCATTAGTCTACTATCCATCCATTCATTATGTTTCTTAGTTCGTCGCCCGCCGCCGCAGGAGGAAAAATCGGACGTCTGCCTTTCAAACATCACTTTAATTTATGAAGTCAAACAAGTTTTGACACATATGCGTCGTAAAATTAAAATGAGCACGTGGGAGAAAGACAACACCGGAAAATACCAAGTTGCAGGCATATTCCTGAAGACGATAATTTTGCGACGTGCAATAAATTGCGTTTCAAACATAGGGATGGAACATGTGCAAATATCATGTTCATGTTTTCGTCTTAGTGGGAATTCGCCTGTTGAGACCCATCAAATATTTGTTCACCTCTTTATTTATTTGCTACATGACGCGACCTCATTTCAAAATAATCGCCCTCAGCCAGGGGCGGACCGAAGGGGGGGGGGCAAAGAGAGAAGTGGTCTCCCCTGAGAGGTTGTGGGACCCCCCATGAATAGCGCCGGGATTTTGAAAAATTGTGCTGGGCCCCTAAAAATCTAGCTGGGTCCCCCAAAAATCGCACTGGGACATCTGAAAATCACACAATCTGGGTTCCCCACAGAACCGCTCTGGGCCTTCATAAATGACGCTGTTGGTTTCAAAAAGTACCCGGGCCTAAGAAAACAACGCTCAGGCTTCCAAAAAGTCGCGCCGGCCCCATGAAAATCACGCTGGGGCCACAAAGTTCGGGCCGGCGACCCCGAAAATTGCGATGAGGGCCAAAACGTCGGGCCGGGCCCTTGAAAAAACACGCTGGGGGCCTCAAAAGTTCGCGCCTGGGCCCTGAAAATCAAGCTCGGGGCCGAAAAAGTCGTGTCGGGGTCATTGAAAAGATAACGAAGGGACTCCAAAAAGACGAGCCGGGCCCTTGAATATCACGCTGGAGTCCCAAAGGCTGAGTCGGGGGCCGTGAAAATCGCGCTGGTGCCCCCAAA
The DNA here is from genome assembly GCA_034440615.1 of Ashinkailepas kermadecensis. Classification (NCBI taxonomy): domain Eukaryota; kingdom Metazoa; phylum Arthropoda; class Thecostraca; family Neolepadidae; genus Ashinkailepas; species Ashinkailepas kermadecensis. The sequence continues at coordinate 79,075 of JAOTOM010001954.1, read as the reverse complement.
AAGTCGCACCGTGCCCTGAAAATAACGCTGAAGTGTCAAACGTTCGCGCCTTGACCCCTGAAACCACACTGAGGGAACAAAGAAGTCGTGCTGGGGAAATTGAAAATCACGATGGGGCTCCAAAAGTTCGGCCCGAGTTCCTGAAAATCATGTTAGGCCTCAAAAATCGGGTCGAAGACCCCCCCCCCCAAAAAAAAAACAGATCCGTCGGTCCCTGGAAGCGAAACGTGTCGGGGCAACCAAAAAATGTCACCGGGAGCTCGAAGAATCGTACCGGGGTCTCAAAAATGTGCCGGACCACTAACAAAAATTGGTTGAAGCCTAATACACATCCGTATACGAAGAAAAGTGCAACTGATCAAAATACAGAACATCGAGTAAGCGCCTCGGTTCGGTAGCCAATCTGGGAGCATATTTGACGAAAGAGATGAAGTACATCAAGGCTCGGCGAGTATCCGGATTTCTTAACCACCAGAAAATGTGGGAATAAGAGAGCTAGTCATCGAATTGAACTAATTTAATTTTCCAAGCGAACCCCCATACGAAGCATTCCATCATGTTAGATATGGCGCAAGTCTATCATGTGGCAGCAATTAGCAAAACGCAAGAGGCCTAGCAGAAATCGTAGAATCGCACGAAATGTGGCAAATGCGCCGAATTAATACGCGAGGCGGGTGTATACGTGCACGAACGCTGGCGTGGTGAGGACGGGTGGGTCTACTCTGTTGCCCAGGGTTGTTGCCGTGCCCATGCTCCGAAAGTCCCACTGAAATCGACCCCATTGCATCGATTGGTGAAGGTTTGATGAAATTTGGTTCGGTAGTTTCTGAGCATGGGCACGCCAACATCCCTGGGCAACAGAGTAGACCCACCCGGTGAGGACCCAGCGTTATGAACTGGAATGCCTAAAATTGGGAAATTTTTACATTGTTGGGTGATTTGTACAGGTGTAATTTCAGCAGTGTGAGGTCACTTATCAAGGGATACCAAAAGAAAAGCTTTTGAGCAGAGTGAAGACCGTTAGGGCTGAAATCCGGTGTCTCAGAAACGATGGCGGTAGGTTGGACCCGTTCCACAGAACAATTATTTTAGTCATTAAATATTCTACGCTAAAAAATAAAAAAACGGACCCTTTGAAAAAGTAGTGGTCGAAATCCGTTTAATTTCTTAATATTTCATTTTTTAAAATAAAATCTTTTAAAATAAATTGGGGTAGGTGGGTTCCTTCCAAATCTGTTTGTCCCCTAGCGGAAATCCAACGTACGCCACTGTCATCAGCTCCCGTTGCCATGGTTCTTACTGACTACAATTAACTGAGTTGTGTTGCTCATTTCAGACGGCAGCTTCGCTAATAGAAGCCTCAATCACTCAGCTTGATTGCCCTCGACCCGCGTGACACGCAGGACATCGAGCACGATCAGCCGAGTGCAAATGGAGTCGGCAGGGCCTTCGGCGGCTGCAATGGTGGCTGGGGCGGCGGTGGGGTCGGCAGCGGGGATGGGCGCTGATGTGGCGGCAGGAATGGGGGACGCAGGGGGTCACGAGGAGGCCGAGGGAGGCGGCAGCACCGATCAGTCGGAGGCGCTGAAGCTGGACTCGTCCACGTCCACGTCCGAGGACACGGTCAGGTCGGCCATCCCGCGCATCGCACTCATCGACGAGCACGAGCGGCGGCGCTCGCTCGACTCGGCCTCCTCGGCGCGCTCCAGCGAGTCCAGCGACATGTTCTTCGGCAGCGTAGCCACGACCGCCACCAAGATGCATGAGGAGCCGCCGGCGGACGGCCCGGCAGTGGCGGAGGCGGAGGTAGAGGTGGAGGCGGAGGCGGAGGCGGAAGTCGAGTTGGAGGTGGAGACGGAGGACAGCTTGTCGCCACCCTCCGGCGACGTGGCTCACCGTCTGGAGGAGGAGAATGGCTGCATTGAGGATACCCTGCAGCAGATCCTCAGGGACGAACAGGCACTGAAGCTCAAGTATCGGAAGCTACGTCAGCTAAAGCAGGCGGAGGCCGAAGATGACGAACACACTGCAACTGATGTGAAATGGACTCGCTCACAGGCACTGGCAGGCCACGCCGCATGCGATGTCTGGTGGTCACGCGGTGAGCCAACCACCAGCGTTGAGGGCCTGGGCGGCACGGCAGTCGGCAGCAAGAAAGCCGACCACCCCGGCAGCGGCAACATCGCCAGCCGGCGGTGGGCTCACACGACGACCCAGTCGACTGGAGGCCAACCGGAGCCGGAGCCGGAACTGGAGCCGGAGCCGGAGCCGGAGCCGGAGCAAGGCGAGCGGACGTGGTCACGCTCGGCGTCCGAGGACGAGGACGAGCGGTCTGCCAGTCGGACGGAGCGTACCGGTGGACTGGGTGTCGGAGCCGTGCTCGGCTGGGATGCGCTGCCGGAGACGGTAATCGGCGACAGCGACGCCGACGGCTACAGCACGCTGGACCGACTGACGTCCGGCTCGCGCGGCAGCAGCTACAGCCCCTTCAGCCTGCTCTCCACGCCGTGCCACTCGTTCCTGGCCGGACCCGTGTTCGCGCCCGCCGACAACCTGCCCGACCTGACGCGCGTCGACGAGCCGCCGACCGATGCGCGCGACGCGAGGCAGCGCCGGCCGGCCAGCATCGCGCACCACCCGGCCTGGGGGCAGATCGGCGACCTGGACCGCGCGCTTGCCTACATGGAGCAGAACGGACCGACCGACTTCCGGCCGAGCAGCCGCCGCTGGACCGACATCGACGACGTGTTGAGCGTGCTCGAGGCGGACGGCCAGTTGCGGGGCGGCGGCCGCGGCCCCGGCCTGGTGCCCGTCATGCGCGATTCGCGCATCGGCGGCGACGACACGCCGCGGCGAAGTTCCGAGAACGGCGCGCGCCGTCACGCCGAGCCGAGGCGGCCGCCGGCGGCCGAGGAGGCGAGCGGCGACACGGAGGCTGGGTGGGCGGCGCCGCGCGGACGGGCGCTCGGTTTGGTGGGCTACTCGGCGGCGGCCGGACGTGCACCCGGCAGCCACGATCGATCGCCCGCCAAACCGGAGCCGCCAAAGGGCGTCGTCCCGCGACAGGCCGGCGGCGGCCGGCCGCGCCCGGCGCCGCGGACCGGCCCGCGGCGCGTGCTGACCGACTCCACGTACCTGCCGGCCGGCGGCAGCATCCGGGCCGTGCACCAACGCGTCGTCCACTCGACAAACGAGATGCCAATTCCTGGCAGAAACACACCAGCCACCGTCCACACGTATCAGGAGATGGTCATTAAGCAGGTGATAGATTCGACGCTACCCCCCAGAGCGCCGCGGCCGCCCGGCCAGGACGACGGCCGGTGGCGGCGTTGGCAGGGGGACGAGTCGGCGCCGCGACGCCAGCTGCTGGGGGCCGCCGACGGCCAGCGCGGCGATCCGTCACGTGTGCGTCACGTGTCCCGGCACGCGTCCGCCATCCACTACCCGAGCTACGTGTCCGAGTGTGACTTCGACACGCTGGTGCGCGCCGTCGAGGCGGTCGACGTGAGCGACACGGACGGCAGCGCGTGCGAGCTGGCGCCGGACGAGGCGGGCGCCGGGCTCACCATCGGCCCGCTCGCCGGCCGACAGCGCGGTGTCGGCGGGCCGCACCGCAGCGCGTTCCGTCCGATCCGGCCGGAGCCGGTGCGGCCGGCGGCCGAGCTGCGCCTCGTCCACCGGGCGCCCATCTCGTCGGCCGGCGAGCGGCCGCCGCCACCGCCGCCCGCCGACCACGCCGACCCGGCCGACGCGACGGCCGCCTGCGCCGCGGCCGCCGCGCGCAGCAGCACGCTGCCGCGCGCGCGGCCGCGCCAGCCGACCGAGCGCGGCCGGCGCAGCAAGAGCGAGCGCCGCCGCCGGAAGGAGCTGCGACACTCGGAGCGGCGGCTGCGTCGCGTCCGCTACGGCCGCTCGGGCGTGGCCGGCTACCGTCGCGTGACGCTGCGCCGCAGCCGGCGCGACCCCGACTTCGGCTTCTCGGTCATCGGCGGCGTCGAGTCAGGTAAGCGCTGCTAGTTAATGACGGGTGGAATTTACAGACTGAAACAGAACCATGTGTTTGTACCCGCAACACACATAAAGACATAAAGACATAAAAGATCAGTGCAACTATGAGCCACAAGGGCCCTTCTTAATTGCACTTTGTACACTGAACCAGTTGCCCACCAAATCTGTCAATCAACCCTCCCTGGAATACAGAAAAACAAGCCCCCTATTCTTATAATGATTGTCTATGCCGTTTTTAAAGGTGTTCAGTGTGTTGCTACTGACAATTGTTCCTGGCAGCTGGTTCCAGTGTTCTACTACTCTGTTGGTGAAGAAAGACTGTCTTAACCTTGTCCTGCTGTGATTAACTTTAATTTTGAATTGATGACCTCTATTTGCATCATTTCTGTTAAATTCAAACATTTCCCTGAGATACCCTGTTCCTGACCATGAACAAATTTAAAAACCTCGATAAGATCTCCTCTCAGCCTTCTATATCTAAGTGAAAACATATTCAATTTCTTCAATCTTTCCTCATATGCCAGGTTGCCTATACCATTAACCATTTGTGTTGCCCTCTGTTGTACTCTCTCTAAAGGCCAACAATCTTTCTCATAACTAGGGGACCAAGCTTGGACACAGTATTCCAAATGTGGCCTGACATATGCACAGTAAAGCTTCCTGATGACCTCCTCACTTTTGTATGACACATTCCTCTGTATCGCCCCAAGCATTCTTAGTGCCTTCTTCCTGGCTTCTTTGGTCTGTTCTGATGCCCCCAATTTTGTGTTCAAAATAACACCTAAGTCCTTCTCCTGCTGAGTCACAGATAGTACTTGGCCATCCATCAAGTATGGCGCCTTCATATGCTGCCTACCTACATGCATGACTTTGCACTTATCAAAATTAAACTTCATTTGCCATTTTTCGGACCACTTCACAAGCTCGTCTAAGTCGTTCTGCAGCAAAACCTGCTCATTGTGCCCTGTTATTGCCCTAAAGATCTTCAAATCATCCGCAAATTTCAAAACCTTACTGCTTAGGCCACATTCAATGCTATTCACGAATATAATGAACAACAGTGCCCCAGTACCGACCCTGAGAGACTCCACTAAGAACATTTTGCCATGATGACTTTGTACCATGAAGCATCACTCTCTGCTGTCTATCTGAAAGCCACAACTCAATCCATTTTAGGATGCTACCTGCAATGCCATGGACCTGAAGCTGCATCATTAACCGTTTATGGGGTACCTTGTCAAAGGCCTTACTAAAGTCAAGATATGCTACATCAACCTGATTTCCCAGATCAAATTGTTCTGTAGCAAAATTTAAAAAGTCCAAGAGATTTGTGAGACACGATCTCCCTTTTCTAAACCCATGTTGAGTATCTTGAATCAATCTGTTTCCTTCCAGAAAACTAACTATTCTATCTTTGATAATTGATTCGATTACCTTGCAGACTAGGGATGTGAGGCTTACTGGCCTATAATTTTCAACGTTCCCTCTTTCTCCTTTCTTGAAAATAGGAACTACGTTTGCCCTTTTCCAATCTGTTGGAATTTCATTTTGTGAAACCGATCTACAAAATATTACACTAAGTGGAATTGCCAGTTCCTTTTCAGCTTCCCGCAATACCCTAGCATAAATTCCATCAGGTCCTGCTGCCTTGTTTGGCTTTATTTTTCTGATATAATTGAAAACAACATCACTATCAATGAAATCAACATTGTGTATCTGATCACCTGTCACTGAACTGTGGTTCACGGTTGTCAAATTTGTCACATCCTCCACTGTAAACACTGATTTAAACTGCTTGCTCAGCTCCTCAACCATCTCACCATCCTCACTCAATATAGTCCCATTTACTTCCAGTGGACCAATTGTGCTTGAAACTTTACTTAGCTTGTAGAAACTAAAGAACTTTTTACTGTCCCCATTACAGTTCCTAGCCAAATCCAATTCTTTTGCCAGCCTTGCTGCTCTGGTTTTCTGCTTCACAGCATCTCTAGCTTTTTGATACGACCTTAGATTTACGATATTTGAAGCTTCCTTAAATACTCTAAATGCATCTTTCTTAGCCTTAATTGATCTCCTCAAATCCGGTGTAAGCCATGCTGGCTTTCCTACACTTCTTTTGCGCCTTTACTTTTGGGGGACATGTCTAATCTGAATTTCCCTGAAGTAAGATTTGAACTTTTCCCATATTTCGCAGGCATTTAAATAAAAAAATTATCCTTCCCATTTTATGGCACTTAAAGCCTCTCTCATGGAGTCAAAGTCTGCCCTGTTAAAATTTGGAATCTTTGCCAAGTTATCCTTGATTGTCCCTGCTATTTGTACCTTAAATCTCACTATGTTATGGTCACTTCTTCCCAGAGTTTCTCCTACAGTCAAGTCTTGAACTAAATCACTTAAATCTGAGAAGACAAGGTCCAAGAATGAGCCCTGCCTGGTTGGTTCCATTACAAACTGGTGTAAGAACAAGTCCTCTTCAAGGCATTTCCTAAACAGTTTACATGATGGGGAGCCAACACCAACATTTTCATATCCTTTTAGATTAAAGTCACCAAGAATAAGGCATTTCCTCTGAAAGTTTCTATTGATTTCCTCACAAATCACCTTATCGAGCTCCAGTTGCTGAGAATGTGGCAAGGTTCCTGATCGATACAAAGCTCCAATCCTCAGTTTATTGCTGTTGCCTCTTCCCACAGCAACATCAAGCCAAATGGACTCCACAGACACATTTTTTACCCCATCTGCTACTTTCTGAGAACTGTATAAGCTATTCACATAGAGCATTACACCACCCCCTTTCACTGCTGGACCCCTATTGCATGAAAACATATTGTATCCCTGGATCTCATAGTCCTGCAAGTTATCCCCAAAATATCCCTCACTGACCGATGCCTCCGTAATGCAAACAAAATCTGGTTTCTCCTCAGCAACATAACACTTGAACTCATCAAATTTGGATCGAATGCTCTGAGCATTAAGCATCATACACTTAACAAAAGTTCCATAACCCTCTTTGGCTTTTTCATGTTGAGTAGCTCTATCTTCTCTGGATGAGCTACCACTCTGCCCCCTTGATCTACTGCTGCCCCTATTTGCTGACTGCGAGGTGTTTGCAAGATTTCTCTCTCTATCAGCTACATCCCCCCATGACCTGCCTAGTTTCCCTGTTTCCTAATGAGAGCCTCCTCATACCTATTGCTGAGCAATTCAACTCCTCTCTTGCTCAAATGTAACCCATCTAATGCAAACATTTCAGTCCTCCCCCAGAAATCCACCCACAAATCCAAGAACCCCACCCCAAGTTCCTTACAAATCTTGGCCACCCTGGTATTCAGCCCAATGGCCCTCGAGTACCACTCTATGCTTGCGTTAACCATAGGGAGGATGGATGTTACCATTCATCGTTTCCTACTCACAGCTAACCTACCTGTCAAAGCCCTATACTCTTGTATTGTTTCCTCTGTTTTTGTTTTTCCTACATCATTTACACCAACCTGCACAATTACTGTTGTGCTCTCTCCACTACCCTTCATCACTCCTTCTATCCTATCACCAACATCCTTTACCTGGGCCCCTGGGTAGCAAACACGAGTCCGTTTGTTGGGGTTCCTACTACAAAAAGTACGGTCCATGTACCTCACTCTTGAGTCCCCTATAACTAAAACTTCCCCCTCTCTATCATCAGCTGCCTGGTCGTTCCTACCTTCCTCCTTAGCAGCATTACTATCTCTCTCTTGCAGTACCTCAAATCTATTGTTAGTTTCAATGCCTTTGTCAATTTTCCTTAAAGCTAGTCTCGTACTCTGGCGTCTAGCTACTTTCCACTCTCTACTATCATGGTCCATATTATCTCCACCCCTATCACTACTAGACTCCTGCACCTGGCTTGCCTGGCTGACATTTCCTATGGTGGGCCCTGCCACCAAACACTTCAGACGCTCCACCTCCCTTGCTAACATATCTACTTTTTTACTCAAGTCCCCAATGACTACCATACACTTACACTTCCCACAGTCACCTTGCATTTTTTTTTTAAATAAAAAAAGAAAGAAAGTTATCCCGGCTCTCACCAGCTACAAACTCCAACTAAACCAAACTAAAATTTAAAAAACCCTAGATACCTTTCCAATTACACCAGTATATTGAAAATATACCTAGTGGTAATTTAAGCTCACTATTTTAGTCCTAAGCTCTATCTTAAACCTAAACACCAAAAAGACACTGACTTATTCCTCTACACTACAGAAACCTAAGCCACGAGACCGCGCCACCCGTCTACAAAGCGTTCACGTGTCTGATCGATAATTCTAGAAGCTACCTAGTGTAATTTAAGCTCACTATTTTAATCTTAAAGTCTATCTTAAACTTAAACACCAAGCGAACGCAGACTTATTCCTCTATGCTAACAGAAACCTAAGCCACGTGGCCGCTCCACCCGTCTACAAAGCGTCCACGTGGCCGATCGATAATTCTAGAAGCTAAAAATCTGCTTGTTAAAAAGAAACTTATGAGATAAAACTATGCAAATATATGCACAGAAGTAATTGCTAAATACCTACCACCAGCTGCAAACTCCAACTAAACCAAACTAAACACTAATATAATCAAAAACTTAGATACCTATACAATAACACCTGGACAAGAAGATATACCTAGTGTAATTTAAGCACACTATTTTAGTCTTCAACTCTATTTTAAACTTAGCCACCAAAAAAACAAACTTATTCCTCGGCACTACAGAAACCTAAGCCACGAGGCCGCGCCACCCATCTACAAAGCGTCCACGTAGCCGATCGATAGTTCTAGAAGCTACCTAGTGTAAGTTAAGCTCACTATTTTAATCTTCAACTAAAACACCAAGCAGACACAAATTTATTCCTCTATGCTAACAGAAACCTAAGCCACGTGGCCGCTCCACCCGTCTACAAACGTCCACGTGGCCGATCGATTATTATAGAAGCTTAGAATACCTAGGATAAGTCTAATATACTCAAATTAAACAATATAACCGCTCCTTCTTAACCTAGGCCTACAATAGAACAAATCCTCCCTCCACTAACCACCTGTGCCCAATCTTTTACTCACGGTTTCCCTCGTCACGGGAGCGCAAAAACACGACCGATCGCGACGAGGGCAGAGCAGTGAGTGAAACACACGAGTTAAGATTAGGCTACCAGGTACGCTGGTGAACACGACTGACATGCGACCAGTTACGGCCGTCCAGAGCACGTTCCTGTGTGATGTCTACGCCATGTTTTGCTCTTGCATGTACGTACCTGGGCCCAACTTTTGTACTTGGTGCTGCATGCGATACTTCCAATGCCATTGAACCTGCCTTCCTTATGCTGCTTAAAACAACGTGTTTGGGTGCTGTTAAGCGTCCTTCTCATTTGAAAAAAGTGCCTTTCGCGTTTAGAAGTCCCCTTTCACCAAAGTGTATCCTGGTGAAAAATCGCCAAACAAATGCTCTACGCACGGTGATACTCATAACACTTGGTATTCTTCGTTCCTCTTATTTCTCGTGGTGATTACTTGTTGCTTTGTTACCCACTGGGGTTGACGCACCCTAAAACCCCAATAATCATCATACTTGTTGCTCTGCAGTTTCACCCGCACCATTCAGGGTTGTCACGAAGGTATCCGTGACGGAGATGGGACAATTGCATGCAGTTTTGTCTTCAATAATTGAAAAGTATGGACCAACTGCGCGGCGTTCCTGTCAGATGAGATCAATAGTGGCAGCCGAAAGAGCACGCTGTTCAAAACTAGTGCAAAGGACGCCCAAATGTACAAGGCATCATTTCACCTGTTCTCAGCCTATTGCTATGCACTTTTTCGAAGTGTATGCTTTGGCCGGATGATCTCGAGAACATATATTTCCTAGCTGGAATAAAGAACAAAACACCGTTCATTTTGGCTGAAGTGTCGACTGGCAATGGGACAAGGTATTGGCTACGTGGACGGTGTAGATGCAGTTACGGTACGCCGAATTTCCGGTTAAAATTATGCTGTTGATCATGAATTCCGCGATCCGTCGGTTGTGTATCGGTGCAAGATGCTCTGCTAAGGGTAGACGTAGTCCGGTAAAATCATCACAGCATACGTTAAAATTATTTCATTTAATACCTTGGAACGTCGCGAGTTACCGGGAGGGGGCACCATAAGCAGTGATGCTGATGGCTGACAGGATAGGGTGGGGCTGGAGTAGGCATGAGGCATGATCTAAGGGAGAATGTAGAATCTGCAGATTGGGGAGATGTAAGTACTCAAATTTATAATGCGTCCAAAACAGAAAAAAAAAATGGTAGTTGGAAGTTTCCAGCAGATCACTACGTCGGCTGTCCTTTTCATTGGGCACTTAGCTAATTAATGGCAACTCCAGAATAGAAAACCGTGTGACGTGTTATGGCGCCATTAGTGCCAGCTGCTGTTGCCAGGGCAGCCGAAAAGTCAGATATGCAATGCAAATGCACGAGGATAAATATTTACGTGAGGATTGGATACTTTCGCATTCGAAGGACACCTGAGATGTTTCAGTGGCTTCTGTGAAAACCATGCAAAAATCGGAAATCGCTTCAAATTGACCCATGTCGACATTTACCTTTTCAGATTTCAAGTCATTTCTATATGTTTCGATATACGTTTTCACTTTCTTCATTTCTTCTATGAATATAAAGTGCCCTGGGCTGGTGAAGGTGAATAGCAGGGCGTGTAGAACGTCGGATGCACGACTCACGGGACTTGCAGGTGGTAATATGTGCCTGATTGCTGCATTTTCCCCGTCAAGTAATTCACTGAGGAAAAATACGGGCTGAACACTTGGCTTTGAGGTAAAGCGACCTGTCAAATACAATGATGTTACATGGATGTTTCACTGCATTGCATAAGCTGGCCGCTCAAGTTGCTCAGCTTGTAGAGTGTCCATGTTTGGCATCCCCTGCCCTGGCACGACATGCTTCGAATGCTCAAGTTGCTCAGCTTGTAGAGTGTCCATGTTTGGCATCCCCTGCCCTGGCACGACATGCTTCGAATATCTGCTTGCGCCGGGCCTAGCCCCCAGTTTGGACTCTGTAGACCCGGCTAGTAACAAGCCCATTAAAACCGGCAATACGCGATGGGACGTCTGTGTCGGGTTACTAGAAACACGCTAACCTTTCAGTTAATGTACCATTAAATTTGAAATGCCTAATCCGTTGGTAGGTTCAGGGTTCACTCGACAACCTCTGCTTAGGAAAAGCGGTGATGCCACGGAGCAACCCAGCATTCGTTCGGATTGAGTTCATTTTAGAAGTGCTTTCGTCGTTTCCCCCCTGCTCAGGCATTCCGCCTTCCTATGAATACTGATTACATGTTCTGTATCTCTGTTAGCATGCATTGAACATGTTCGGCGAGCACTCGGTGATTATATTTTCATATTATCGGGTGGCCGGTTTCAATTTCCATAATGCTTGACGTCATTGGGCCAAACCAGTGTGCAGGCTCGCTTACCAATGAGTGAAGATACTGATGCCGACCATGACAAGGGGTTGTAGGAATACGACAGTCACGGGGTTTATTAGTGGCAGGATGCCCTGGCAGTGGGTAACTTTGGTGGCATTATGATCTGGCAGCAATAGTTTGGTTCTGGTAGCGACACAATATGTTCTTATAGTAGCACATATCTGGTCTCTTGTAATAGCCTGAACGTTTCATTTACGGTTTCTCTTAGTTTTTAATGAACGATTACGGCTAAACATAGCGTCGGTATCGACACTTTAGATCGCGTAATCGTCGCTCGACCACCCGGTGCATGTTAGGGCTGCCACGAGCTGAGCAGTGGTGGTTCAAGGGCGCCACCAGCATGGCAAACAGCTAACTTGAAACTCGGCAATGGAAATCGCGTTGGTACAAATCTGGCTCTCTAGAATGTTCCTGTTATTCGGAAACTGCCGCGCTTGGTAGGAATAAACTGAATAAGGTTAATACCCACAAAACGTGTCGAAAATATACCAAAACTCTTTACTGCGGAAAAGGTACCGAGAACCTACCAACAGCGATGCTTCACATGTATTGCTTGCAATATAATTGCAGTTTATATCAACCGATTTATTTCAGGTCATCCAAAATGCAGAAATATAAAAATTGGTCCAACCATGAAGTTCTGTATCAACAGCTATTTCATATCCGATATAGTACAGTGGCCATGTCACATCATGACTCTGGATTTTTCTTTTTCCATTGCATACCGAATAAATATTGCCAGTAAACCGTTTTTCTTTTAATTGCGCATCACTTGGCAATAACTGCATGGTAATGCCGTTATAAAGAGGAATTTATATGGCATAATGTCCTTTGGATCGACGCTGTTTGCATGTTTGTCTGCAACAATTATTCATATTTCAAACCACCATCCGGTTGGCGATTAGCTTCTACTTGCAGCCGAGCAGAATCGCACGTGACGTTTTAAATCTGACAGAAGACTGGGTTTTCACTGATAGCTTCGGACAAAGTTCCAGGGCAGGGTCTGAGTTCAAACTGAGTTTCATTCCGTGACGCATGGGTAGAGTTCAAAGCAGTTGCGGCGTGCCTTAGCATGGCGTCGCCTCGAACTCGCTGCCCTGGCTAACATTGGCATCAACAACTCAAACGAACTGTCTCTGTCTCTATTGCCCCGGCATTTAGCGGTGGCTACAGGCGTATTGCGTCACCATACTTCGTGCTGCGACATCGCTTGAATACGGCCCGCCGTTATTAGTTCATTTCCTCACTTGGTGATTCGCCACACCAGGGCTTGCCGCGATCCGACTTTGCACGCCAGACAGCTGAATAGAAGCGCGCAGTGACACGGTCGCTGACGTGCCCCGGCCGGTGGGTGACTTGGCACCGGTGAACGATACTGGTACCAGTAGAAAACAAATGGTGCACTTAATATCAATGGGCGACACTGATGCTTGAGATGGCGATATTGATACTGGGCGACACTGATGTCTGTGGGAGACCGATGCCAGTGGGCGACACTGGTGCCTGTGGGAGATACTGGCACCACTGTGGAAGATACTGGAGTCGGCAAACTGATCCAGTGTCCGTGGGCGATGCTGATGTCAGTGGAAGAAGCCGGTGTTACTAGTATTAGTGGAGACACTTGGTGACACTTGAAGCCACTGATGTCAGTGGGTGACGCTGGTGTCAGTGGGTGACGCTGGTGTCAGTGGGTGACGCTAGTGTCAGTGGGTGACGCTGGCGGCAGTGGGTGACGCTGGCGTCAGTGGGTGACGCTGGTGTCAGTGGGTGACGCTAGTGTCAGTGGGTGATGCTGGTGTCAGTGGGTGACGCTGGTGTCAGTGGGTGACGCTGGCGGCAGTGGGTGACGCTGGTGTCAGTGGGTGATGCTTGTGTCAGTGGGTGATGCTGGTGTCAGTGGGTGACGCTGGTGTCAGTGGGTGACGCTGGCGGCAGTGGGTGATGCTGGTGTCAGTGGGTGCCGCTGGTGTCAGTGGGTGACGCTGGCGGCAGTGGGTGACGCTGGCGGCAGTGGGTGATGCTGGTGTCAGTGGGTGACGCTGGTGTCAGTGGGTGACGCTGGCGGCAGTGGGTGACGCTGGTGTCAGTGGGTGACGCTGGTGTCAGTGGGTGACGCTGGCGGCAGTGGGTGACGCTGGCGGCAGTGGGTGATGCTGGTGTCAGTGGGCGACGCTGGTGTCAGTGGGTGACGCTGGCGGCAGTGGGCGACGCTGGCGGCAGTGGGTGATGCTGGTGTCAGTGGGTGACGCTGGCGGCAGTGGGCGACGCTGGCGGCAGTGGGTGATGCTGGTGTCAGTGGGTGACGCTGGCGGCAGTGGGCGACGCTGGCGGCAGTGGGTGATGCTGGTGTCAGTGGGTGACGCTGGCGGCAGTGGGTGACGCTGGCGGCAGTGGGCGACGCTGGTGTCAGTGGGTGACGCTGGCGGCAGTGGGCGACGCTGGCGGCAGTGGTCTCGGTGAGTGACATGGTGATAGTGTGTGCCACTGATGTACCGTCGGCTGCGTGTGAGTGTGAGTGTCGCCGGTTGTGTTGCACCAGTGTGTCTGGCGGGCGGCTGTTGTACGGGCCACTGATGTACCGTCGGCTGCCTGTGAGTGTGAGTGTCGCCGGTTGTGTTGCACCAGTGTGTCTGGCGGCGGCTGTTGTACGGGTCACTGATGTACCGTCGGCTGCCTGTGAGTGTTAGTGTCGCCGGTTGTGTTGCACCAGTGTGTCTGGCGGCGGCTGTTGTACGGGCCACTGATGTACCGTCGGCTGCGTGTGAGTGTGAGTGTCGCCGGTTGTGTTGCACCAGTGTGTCTGGCGGGCGGCTGTTGTACGGGCCACTGATGTACTGTCGATTGCCTGTGACTGTGGGAGATTCACTAAGCGCCAGTCACTGAGTGCCTGGCCGTTGCACAGGGCTGGGCGTGTTCGTCAGTCGGCTGGAGCAGCAGAGTCTGGCGCGCTCCGCCGGACTGCGGGTCGGCGACGAGCTCATCATAGTCAACGGCTACGACATTCGCCGCTCGCCGCTTCAGCATGTTCAACAGGTAAAACCAGCTCACTGCCAGCACGGATCGTACTGAATCTCCAGACACAGCGGGGAAAATCCTTCAGACGCCGGTAAGTTCTGCGTCCATTTCAATTCCTTTCGTCGAGTTAGTCAAAGCAATCAGCTGCCTGTAATTAATGATATGACGCCTGCATTATGTTTCGTCTTACTAGCCCAGGTAACAATCGACTTGAACCCCTGGACATATCAGAACTCCAACATCTCAAAACCCTGAAATCCTTAGAACACCGAAGCTGAACAATTAGTAAAATATCCAAAGTGGCGAAAATAGTATTGTTACGGTAATAGTAATTCAGGACATAAACATTCCAGAAATCCCAATGGAGTACCATATGTTTAAAAACACCGAAATAAGCCAATGACGACCATACAACGACCGCAGTAGTACTGGACCGCACCGCGATGAGAAATGCGTCTGGACGCTCCTACAGTACCATGCAAACATGGCATAACCAGCTGGGTATCTCAGACTTGGTCAATTGATACCCCTTCATGGTTCTTAGCAACCATATGTATGCTCTTTCGCAATCCAAGTGGTGCAGAGATACGGTGCCATGCCCACATCCCTCCCATTTTCCAGATGAACAACTTTTAGAAACTTCGTGATTGGAGTCAGTACCCCAGCGAGCGCCAGCAGTCTGGGAAAGCAGTCACGTTTACGGTGATGATTCTTATTTCAAAGTGGATCCGTTCCCTTGGCAAAGCTGGGGTGCCCAGGCAAAGGCGCAGCCAAGGGAGACGGGGCCAGAGCCCCACGCAACGAAAGAAATACATTCGATCAGAAAATAGCTTTTGGGATTTGCACCTCTCCAAGTCCGAAATTTTCCGCGCGATCCGCGCACAGAAATCGGTTTCCATGAAATGGGATCTGTTTGGTGGTCGGACACCCTTAAGAATATTCTGCGTACACCCCTGTGCCCAGCCACTGCCATCCAGCGGAGCATCATTTATCACCAGCCGGTTTTATGTTCTACATGGGCCCTTGGCGCCAGTATCGGCCGTTCGATTAGCCATTACCCGGACGTCGCCGGCCCCAGACCTGCTGAGCAGTGATGCCGGACCGACTCCATTAGCCATTACCCGGACGTCGCCGGCCGCAGACCTGCTGAGGAGTGATGCCGGACCGACTCCATTAGCCATTACCCGGACGTCGCCGGTCCCAGACCTGCTGAGGAGTGATGCCGGACCGACTCCATTAGCCATTACCCGGACGTCGCCAGCCCCAGACATGCTGAGGAGTGATGCCGGACCGACTCCATTAGCCATTACCCGGACGTCGCCAGGCCCAGACCTGCTGAGGAGCGATGCCGGACCGACTCCATTAGCCATTACCCGGACGTCGCCAGCCCCAGACATGCTGAGGAGTGATGCCGGACCGACTCCATTAGCCATTACCCGGACGTCGCCGGTCCCAGACCTGCTGAGGAGCGATGCCGGACCGACTCCGACCGGCTGCCGCACGGACACCGCGCTGCCACGATGGCCGACGTGTCGGCTCGGCTGAGGCGGGCCGATGCCAGCCGGACCATTGTGGTGGCGCGTGGCGCGGGATTACATGACGGACGTCATTAGAGCGCGTGATCGCTAAGCCTGCCGCCCAGTCGGCCACTGGAGCAGGCGAGCCTGGTCACGTGACGGTGCGCAGATGTGGTCTGAACGCAGCGCAGCTCGCAGCAGTCGCAGCAGACCGCGCTGCGCACCGCAGGATCGCACCGGCCACCAACACCGAAACCGGGTATTTATCTGATGACGTGCGCCAGCTAGATACTCTGAATACGATTCCACCAGTATCAGCGCAGTTCGATTAATTCGATTCAGTGCAGATGTTGAATTATCACATGATCAAAATGAATGGTCACCCCAGAAATGCTTTTCGTATGGTCACATCTCGACAATTAAAGACGATTAATAATTATAAAAACTTACTAACGAAGTTGAATAACTGTTGAGAAGCAAATGTGTGCAAATGTTCTTTTGTGTGTTGTTTGCATGCCTCTACAACCAGTGCTCGAAGCTCTCACCATACCCAGCGAGTTCCCGGTCCGAATTTTTTTCAGAATGGTAGAGAAAATGACAAATTAACATTATCAGAATGCGAAACCAGGAGGCGTCCGGGACCTTCCTTCTCTTCCAATTCACCCGGGATGACGACAACCTATTTTTACATATGACCTCAATTACTGAAGGTGGAAACTATAATCGATTTTAGCTTCGTATCGGGTGGTCATTTTACATCCCCTAATGTTCTCCGCGGATAGGAAAAACGGCGCGCGGTAGTGCGCCGAATTTTGTATACCTTTTCCCACATCAATTTGGCATGTTGTGTGAAAATTTTGAGGTCAGGTCATCTACAGTCAACGAGTTAGTCATGATCAAGTGACGTCAACTCCAAAAAAGTTCAACCAGTCGTCACACTTTAACCGATACAGATATTTGAAAGAAACTTTTAGCGTTTGCTGATCGTTAAGGATGCAACAAAGCGCACGGAGGAATTTTTGGATTTTTTGTAGTTTTTGATGACATTACTTTTGCATATTGGCCCATTAGGCTTAAAATATAAGATTCAGGCTAAAGTAAGCACTATTTATGAGAGAACGTTGGCTTAAAGCAACGTTTCCTGGTCTGCTCTACATATGCCAAGAAGAAAAATTCAAGAAAATTGAAAACTTAAAATTTCAAAAATTCCTTCCAAAAAATAAATGTTGACTTTTGTGTACTCAAACATTCTGGAACCATAGCCGATTTCGTCTTCTTTTTATGATTTCAAATGATTTTTGTTCTTAAAATCTCCATCAAAATGAACCCACAAAGCCAAAAAACATGATGTCAGTCGTGATCCCATAGACCCCCAAGTGACGGCACGAGTGATATGCAGCGGAAATATGTCTATAGTTTGCACTTTTCGAGATAGAGGTGCTTTTTACTGGTCCTCACCTAAGTGTTTTATTCTCCATGGGGTTTAACGTAAGCACAATAGTTAGAGATGCTCGTAGGCGATTTTCGCTCCATGTTTTTCCCCCATAGGGTTCGGGATGTTTAGCATCATCATGAGACTGTAAGACTCATGTGGTGGGGGGCATCTACGAGTTCGCTTATTTTTGCTGCGTGCGTAGCTTGCGCCGATATGCGTGCGGAAGTGCCACACTGCATACTGAGCAGTACATTGTAGCATTTAATGCCCAACAGTCACTAAGCACTCAACATCACGCACCGTCCTTAAGCATAAGGCTAAGTACGAGGCGAAGCCTGAGCATTTCAGTCATGCTTCACATCAAATGCCGTGCCGTGGCATGCCCATCTCAGACGTACACTTATGATGGCCCTGTAACGTTTCTGATTTGAGTTATTGGGTCAGGGCGACGTGATGCGGTACAATTGAGATGCGACGCGATGCAATCTCATACGGTGGAGTTCGGATGTGACAATGAAGTTACCCAATCAACACCTATCATCTAGCAAACTGTTAGCGATTTTGAAGGGGCCTGACCTGACTGTGGGATGAGGGTGGGCTGAGCGCGGGCTTTGCTGGCGCACGTCGACAGAGGAATAGGAACACTGCACACTGGTAAGAAGTGGAATACCCAGCGCTATTTTGTTCCATAGAGCTAATGACTAACTGCTAAGATCACGAAAAGTGGAGGGCAATGGACCTCCTGCCAATCTGCGCACCCATCCCTCCACTAACACACTTCCCTACTCTCGTAGAAGTTGATTACTTAGCAGCACATTTGTTCTTGAATTGTCGTTTATCATTCTTACCAATCTGATCAAAAGGCGCCAATTCCCCTGAAAAGCGTTCTTCAGTTCGAAGCGTCTCTTTCACTTTCATCGGCAGATAATCTCAACTTCGCCCCTACTGGACGTCATGATCAAGACCATGGGGAACGGCGACAACTACGTGGTCAGCCACACCTACACATGGTGTGATCCCCAGGGCAGAGAGGTCACGCCGCCACCTGACCTGTCGCAAACCAGCCGCGAAGGTGGACACGACCGAAGGGTGAGCTTTCTCTCTCTCTCTCTCTCTCTCTCTCTCTCTCTCTCTCTCTCTCTCTCTCTCTCTCTCTCTCTCTCTCTCTCTCTCTCTCTCTCTCTCTCTCTCTCTCTCTCTCTCTCTCTCTCTCTCTCTCTCTCTCTCTCTCTCTCTCTCTCTCTCTCTCACTCTCGCTATATATATATCTCTCTCTCTCTATCTCTCTCTCTCTCTCTCTCTCTCTCTCTCTCTCTCTCTCTCTCTCTCTCTCTCTCTCTCTCTCTCTCTCTCTCTCTCTCTCTCTCTCTCTCTCTCTCTCTCTCTCTCTCTCTCTCTCTCTCTCTCTCTCTCTCTCTCTCTCTCTCTCTCTCTCTCTCTCTCTCTCTCTCTCTCTCTCTCTCTCTCTCTCTCTCTCTCTCTCTCTCTCTCTCTCTCTCTCTCTCTCTTATTATATATATATATATTTATTTATTATTTTTTTTTTTTTTCCTCTCTCTCTCTCTCTCTCTCTCTCTCTCTCTCTCTCTCTCTCTCTCTCTCTCTCTCTCTCTCTCTCTCTCTCTCTCTCGCTCTTGCTCTTGCTCTTGCTCTCACCCATTTGTCTCCTAACCCCTAACCCAGCAAGTACACGTGTAATAGTTTCAACTGACACGTTAATCACTCCCTGGACAGCATAGCACTCCATTCATTCCAACATTGTAATTGTAATCAGGGAAGCAAGCAAAGTCGCAAAGGCCGTGCCTCTCCTCCCAGAGGACCAGACAGTTTGCAGGTCTTCCGCAGGTCATCTCAGACTACCTGTCTCCCGTGCTCAGGTGGATCTATCGCTGGAGATGGGCGAGAGCCTCGGCCTCATGATACGAGGCGGAGCCGAATATAGACTCGGCATCTTCGTCAGCGGTGTCGACGACGGATCTGCGGCCGACCAGGCTGGCATTGAGGTCAGCATAAACACTACCGACCGTCTGCGTGGACATCTACCTAGCATGTCCACCCACTGATTTTCTCATAACCGTGTTCAGCCCATGCTACGTCATGAGAGAAAGATCATGACAACCCATTTGTGTATATCCGTGATCCGCCACATTCGTCCCACGCCTCATTTGTCCCACGCCACATTTGTCCCATGCATTTAGCTTAAAACACCCACAGCGGCTGTCTTCTCCGTAGCTTCAATACAATCCGTATAAACACGAAGTTCACAGGCATGGTCTCTTAAATGACATACATTGAACTATTCCCATTTGACTTCATTCATGCGTATGGTCTAAGCGGTTGATTTATTGATGGACTGGTAGATTGGTAGTAATAGATGCATGCAGAGGCGCAATCATGGGGAGTGGCGAATCAATAAAAATCACACTAGATCAACAATATATTTTGGGATTTGAACTACGTGAAATGATTAATTTTCGGCGAGCTTCGCGCATCGAAAGCGTTCTCGATCATTATATTTTATGTGTCTGACCCCCATTAAGGAAATCCTGGACGCGCCCTTGGATGCATAGGTTTACATTCGCACATAAATTAAATGCATTTGCAGATGGTGAATGCCTTGGTCCATATTCCACGAACCAATCCTTATGCATTGGTGGGTTCTTATGTTAATGCTCAGCTGTTAGTTAATTCATACCTAATTTCCACAAAAAAAACAACACCAGATCAAAAGTTTAAGCAGCCATTTGGAACTCACTTTGACAACCAAGGGAATACAAACTTGCAAAGTAACGAGGATGTATGTAGGCACCTGGGTAGGTTGGGTATCTGCCTATATTCTGGGATAATGCAGATGGAGGAATGGATGAGTGCCCTGCCACCGACACATAATTATTATCTGGGTAGGCATAGTTGTCTGAGTGGGAACCAACGTAGGTTGAGATATCTTGGTCTGTGCCTACCTTAATTAGCTGAAGATAATAAGCAAATTAGCCTGCCCATGTTGCTTAAGGAGTGGTGCTAGAAACATCTTCTCGATTAACTGTGCCCATCCGGGTAATTTGAATCCTTAATGAACTGTTCAGAATATTCACTTATCCTACGGCCAAAAACCTGGCAGAAAATCGTAATCAGTGGCAAAATATTTCAAGTTTCGGCGCATGGCCATCATAAGGAGTCCTTCTGATGATGCCCTAGTGCCGAAACTTGGTGCATTATTTTCCTATGTGCTCACTAAAAGAACTCTCCTGGTATAGATGAGGTTGCGTTTATCGGTATCAATTGCCGTGCTGTGACGAGCAGTGAAGAGTTGACGGGGACCATTGTGCCCCATATTCCGATGTGTCACCAGCAAATGCATCATATTTTAAAACGTTTTACCAGTTTTTCGGGCTGAAAATGTGAATAGCAATTTCATGCAAGATGTCTCGAGCATTTTGCTTTCACTCCATGGGTCAGCATGGCTTCACGTAACGTCACTTTACTGGAATTGCTTTGATTAGCGTAAGTGGTGATATCGTCCCGAGACTGATGGAACGAATTTATGTTCTTTTTATCTGATCGACTCAGCGGATGTTTTTATATCATTGATCATTCCAAGCTTTTTTGGTGAATGAAGTACCAGGGGAGGATCGTAGCCAGGGGTGGTCATGTTGAGATTTGAAGCAAATGCAATACTCAAGGGCTAGGAACCTGATTAATATGTGGTAGATTTACAACTTTATATACGTGTGTATGGTGCTGTCAGTGATGAACCCCAGTCAATATTTAAGTGTGACACCATTAGCCGTTATTGCGAATGGGGTAAAAGCAGTATTTAGAGGCGCTCGATGAATTGGTGGATCCAAAACAGCCTACTGCAATATCCGAGACATAATCAGATTTCCAATGCAGTGTGGCTGGATATTGTTCTAAGCGCTCAGTCTAGGAGACCTCATGTAATTGCTCTGAATCACAGAAGGCACATGTTTTCCACTTTGGCAAGCATGCGAGGGTATGGTTTAATTGCGTCTCTCTCTGTCTGTGATACGATAGCATGCCTAATGGATCCCTGGGAGAATGGGCTCTGGTCGTGCGGACCGGTCGGTGTGGGGGGTGGGGGGGGGTGGAGGGGGTGGTCAGTGTGGGGATCTGGCCAGCTGGCAGACGGCCCCGAGGTCAGCCTGACCACTCCTGGACACGCAGGGGTCGGGCTGACAGGACGTGAGGTGCACGGCCAGCACACTCTGCATACTCCTGACACTTGTTCGCCACTTTCAGCAAACTTAGCGTATACTCGGCAAGCTTTAGGCGCACTCAAACACCATGTAAGCATACTCCGCCATCATCCCGGCGCTCTCTGGGCGTTCCCGGCACGCTCCCTTGACGCACACCTTGGCACCCTCTCAGCACATTCTACGGTTGACGTTCGGCTGAGAACGCCTCAGGGAACATAGAAGAGGACCCTGGTCCTACATCTGCATAGGAGACTCCCTGGACCGAGAGATGTCACATGCAGAAGTGCACAAAGCCACCTACTTGCCTGCAATGCAAGTGATAGAAACCGGACCCTCATGAGACAAACTCTTCGTTCGTTCGAGGGTTAGAAATGCAGAAAAAGCTCCGTAAGCACCAATGAGTACAGGTTACAAAATGTGTAATATGTTTCTCCAATGTATTCATTTATCGCACATGCATTATCTATTTTAACAGCACCAACCAAGTTTTCTTCATTCTTTTGAGCTCCTCGCGGCCCGCTTTGCACATTCTGGTCCTCGATTTCCTCCACGAGCTGTCTCGTGAGACTGTCCTATTGGAATTCCCTTGTCTTACAAGACCGGTCTGGAGGCAGCGCAATAACTGGAGCCAGCAACACGGCGCACCATCCTTATCATGCAAGCTACCGGCGAAGGTCAGACATTGCAAGTGATATAGTGTAAGGGACTCGTTTCCGTGTCGGAGACAGCTCCGACAATTTGCGCACCTCTGATCACATAGCTGTATGTCTGCAGACAGTCCAAAACCGTCTGAGAACAGGCCCTGAAGCCCACACGGTAGCGCATGCACGGCGGCCGAAGCAGCCGCTTTGAGTACAGAACGGTGTATCCGGGGTGTACAGTCTCTGCACTGCAGGCGTGCTGAACTTGGACAGTGATGGCAGCATGAGTTAGGAACGGAAGCGCTAAAGAAAACGTTTGCTTTCAGAAAACGGGGCTGTTAGCCCGCCGCTACCCCTCACTCGACCAACACCCCAAATAATGCTTTCAGCTAGTATTTGGAAAGGTCGGCTATCCATTAGTTGGTGGGGCGTGTATCGAATACTTATCACACGATTATTGGCTGATATGGGCAAATGAACGGATGTGACAAAAGTACTATCTTTTGGGAAAAAAGATATCTCACTTGACTCAGACGAGCATGTAAAGATGAAGCTAAGTAATGCATTCCACGTTATGAAGCAGAAAAGGTCCGTCTGGGATGTACAATTGATGTAGGCACGATATATCGAGAAGACATCGATACAAAATATGGATTTCCATTTTGATGTTCACCCATCTTGGCTGACCATGAACCATGGTTGACCTGCCCCAGGTCAACTGCCTTGTAGTATATATGAGGTCATTATGATGATTATTTTCCTACAACGTTTTTGTTTAGTTCCAACGGTGCCAGTGCTAATGTTCAACGGTGTCAGCTAATCAAGGTGCTGGACCAGTGGGGCCAATTGCTAAAAACAGGATGAAGTCAAATCTCCCTATATATCAGTCATAGTCATAGGCGCATAGGTGTTGAGTGCTCATGCGGCCACGCGTCTTCAATCGTGTATGCCGACCTAAAGTGATTTAGAATGCGATGCATTCACCAAATTGGATTACCAAGAGCATGATGCTAAAAGCCAATCCCCCGGGACTCAACTCGAGATGACGGAACACAAGCCAACGTCATTACGTTTCGCCACCGTGGCCGGATTACGGCGGCCGCCAACGGTGCGAGGTCTGTGGTAAGCTGCCAGCTGCGAGGTCTGTGGTAAGCTGCCAGCTGCGAGGTCTGTGGTAAGCTGCCAGCTGCGAGGTCTGTGGTAAGCTGCCAGCTGCGAGGTCTGTGGTAAGCTGCCAGCTGCGAGGTCTGTGGTAAGCTGCCAGCTGCGAGGTCTGTGGTAAGCTGCCAGCTGCGAGGTCTGTGGTAAGCTGCCAGCACGCAGGAATGCGACCACTAATGATCGCATAAACAACCATTGCACAAAAAAGGAGAACACTTCCCGATAAATATTGTCATAAAAGTTGGTGCACCTAACAATAAATGGAGCAGATTTGGTTTGAGTGCTAAATTAGAACTTTAAATCCTGCATTACATCGCAGGGGCGGATCCAGGAATTGCATGGGGAAAATTTATATGTGGAGGGGCGCCTCTGGCTGAACAATTTCAGGGAGTGTGGTGCTTTCAAGCACACTGAAGGGGTGCTTTTCCTTTCAGAGGGACGCCTCTCGCTTAAAATTTCGAGGACGGGGTGTACTCGAGCCTTCTCGGAAGGGCGCCTTTTCCCGGCCAGAGGTGCGCCACCTTCCACTAGGGAAGGCACATTCCCCCAGTGCCCCCTGTATCTGTCCCTGTTGCATCGTGAATCGCTGTTGAAAGTTGCCGACGAGCGGAATTGCTGTCGCGAACCTTTTTTAGCATGGGGCGATATCAGAAGTATTTCTTCTAGGCCGCCACAGCTATCCCAGTGGTTTGACCACAGCTGCTCACGCAGTTTCGCCTTGGACCTAGGTGACACCGGTTAAGTAAAAATAAAAACAAAATAATTTGCAGGATGCTATGTGTTGGGCATAGCTGGTCAGGCATGTTGCTAGTCCTTGCCCTGTCCCAAAATCTTGCACGTGTTTTTCTCCACTGGTGTTCACTGGTGTTCATTTTGAAAACGTATGGCGGTGTTGAAAATCCGCCACAGTGTGGGCCCCATCCTTAACATGAACACCCTTCCTAACAAACTATGTCTGAACGTAACGGATAACAGAAAACATGCAATTGTGTCCATGTAGATGAACACTCGTATTGTAGTAAAGGTAATAACATTAATACTTTCATTAGAGACGTGTTGATATCATTTTATGTTCCGTGATTGGTTTCCTTTTCTTGGTGTTGTCGACAACGAAATGATTTGTTTCTCACTGGTCTTTGCCGGACTGTTGGACCTTGATTGCAAGTCTCGCATTAGCCACGCCGTCGTGGAATGGCTTATTTGCCAACGAATTTAGCCATCTTTGCCGAGCATATGTATATATATATATGTATGTTATAAATATAGGAGCTCTTCGAGAGTGAAGTGAAAGAATCTTCGAAAAAATGGAGGGGGCCCTCTTCAGGTGTTTGCCCACCCCCTAGATCAAATCCTCGCTACGCCACTGGGTGGTGGTGGTCAGGACGATTATTAGGGTGGTGGTCGGGGTGGTGGTCAGGGTGGTGATCGGAGTGGTGATCAGGACGGTGGTCAGGGTGGTAGTCAGGATCAGGGTGGTGGCCAGGGCGGTGGTCGGCGTGGTGGTCAGGGTGGTATCCAAGGCGGCCTGGACCGCTGCTGTGGCCGACGAGCTGGAACATACCGGCAAACTTCTGGGCGTCTTCCGGCTCGGATCGTGGAAGCGACGCTCTGTTTGTAAAGCGGAGGCGTGTCGCACGTCACGGCCCGCTGACGGTACTGGGAGCTGGTCCGGCAGCCACTGACGGCACTGAGACCTGGCCGGGCAGCCACTGGCGGCACTGAGACCTGGCCGGGCAGCCACTGGCGGCACTGAGACCTGGCCGGGCAGCCACTGGCGGCACTGAGACCTGGCCGGGCAGCCACTGGCGGCACTGAGACCTGGCCGGGCAGCCACTGGCGGTACTGGGACCTGGCCGGGCAGCCACTGGCGGTACTGGGACCTGGCCGGGCAGCCACTGGCGGCACTGAGACCTGGCCGGGCAGCCACTGGCGGCACTGAGACCTGGCCGGGCAGCCACTGACGGCACTGAGACCTGGCCGGGCAGCCACTGGCGGCACTGAGACTTGGCCGGGCAGCCACTGGCGGCACTGAGACCTGGCCGGGCAGCCACTGGCGGTACTGGGACCTGGCCAGGCAGCCACTGGCGGTACTGGGACCTGGCCGGGCAGCCACTGGCGGCACTGAGACCTGGCCGGGCAGCCACTGGCGGTACTGGGACCTGGCCGGGCAGCCACTGGCGGCACTGAGACCTGGCCGGGCAGCCACTGACGGCACTGAGACCTGGCCGGGCAGCCACTGGCGGCACTGAGACCTGGCCGGGCAGCCACTGGCGGTACTGGGACCTGGCCGGGCAGCCACTGACGGCACTGAGACCTGGCCGGGCAGCCACTGGCGGCACTGAGACCTGGCCGGGCAGCCACTGGCGGCACTGAGACCTGGCCGGGCAGCCACTGACGGCACTGAGACCTGGCCGGGCAGCCACTGACGGCACTGAGACCTGGCCGGGCAGCCACTGGCGGCACTGAGACCTGGCCGGGCAGCCACTGGCGGCACTGAGACCTGGCCGGGCAGCCACTGACGGCACTGAGACCTGGCCGGGCAGCCACTGGCGGCACTGAGACCTGGCCGGGCAGCCACTGGCGGCACTGAGACCTGGCCGGGCAGCCACTGGTGGTACTGGGACCTGGCCGGGCAGCCACTGGCGGCACTGAGACCTGGCCGGGCAGCCACTGGCGGCACTGAGACCTGGCCGGGCAGCCACTGGCGGTACTGGGACCTGGCCGGGCAGCCACTGGCGGTACTGGGACCTGGCCGGGCAGCCACTGGCGGCACTGAGACCTGGCCGGGCAGCCACTGGCGGCACTGAGACCTGGCCGGGCAGCCACTGGCGGTACTGGGACCTGGCCGGGCAGCCACTGGTGGTACTGGGACCTGGCCGGGCAGCCACTGGCGGTACTGGGACCTGGCCGGGCAGCCACTGGCGGTACTGAGACCTGGCCGGGCAGCCACTGGCGGTACTGGGACCTGGCCGGGCAGCCACTGGCGGTACTGGGACCTGGCCGGGCAGCCACTGGCGGCACTGAGACCTGGCCGGGCAGCCACTGGCGGTACTGGGACCTGGCCGGGCAGCCACTGGCGGTACTGGGACCTGTCCGGGCAGCCACTGGCGGCACTGGGACCTGTCCGGGCAGCCACTGGCGGTACTGAGACCTGGCCGGGCAGCCACTGGCGGTACTGGGACCTGGCCGGGCAGCCACTGGCGGTACTGGGACCTGGCCGGGCAGCCACTGGCGGCACTGAGACCTGGCCGGGCAGCCACTGGCGGTACTGGGACCTGGCCGGGCAGCGACTGGCGGCACTGAGACCTGGCCGGGCAGCCACTGGCGGTACTGGGAGTCTGGGACCCGGTCCGACAGCCGCTGACGGTACTGGGACCCGGTCCGACAGCCGCTGGCGGTACTGGGACCTGGTCCGACAGCCGCTGGCGGTACTGGGACCCGGTCCGACAGCAGCTGATGGTACTGGGACCTGGTCCGGCAGCCACCGGCGGCAATGATACCTGGTCTCTCAAAAATATCAATGAGCGCCAATTCTGTACACAAATACGTTCTTTCCCAGTTCAAATTTCCGTTTGACCTGCTGGCTTGCCTGATATCACTATGTAGTATTTTTCAAATTATCTCCGATAATTTTTTGTCTGTACACCCATGTTTTTCGTCTCACTATTCTGTACGGTTTGTCTATGACGAATGTTTCAGCGTGCGTCTAAAAACCGCACTCGAAAGGAATCATCGCCTGACGTGGACATGCCCTACCTCTGTGACATTAGTAGTCTGGAGTTTGCACCTCCATTGTCTTTCAAGTGTGCCCATCAGCTGTCGGAATGTATGGCAAACCTCAAAGTGGTATCTGAAGTGGTTGGAAGTTATCTCAGAAAAACCCAACGGGGTCAAATTCACCCCACGCACTACGAGGGTTAGCATAATCCCCATTGGAAGACCTATATTGTTGGCAAGTTTTCTCCTCATGCTTGCTATGATTAAATCTGGTTTCTTGGTCGTTTCACACTTACTTTACACATGAGCTCCGCATAATTTGAAGCTATTTTTGTATTTGTTTGCAGGTTGGCGATCAGATTTTAGAAGTCAACAATCAGAGTTTCATGCACATCACCCACGACGAGGCAGTGAGCATCCTGAAGTATTGTAAAACACCTATGATGACCATTCGACCTGTTGGCAAGGTACGTTTTGTGACCACATCACATAGAGACTGTCCTCTCATACCTAAGCTCCTCCAGTCTCATGTAACCTCATCCGAGCTCATCGGAGCGTTTCCGCGCTTTCTCAGAACAAAGCTCTTCGAAAATCCTCTCAGGGCTCATTTGGCCTGCTTTCTAAATGCAAGTCTGTTTTTCGATGATGATGTTGGCAAATAGTTCTGACAGCAGCTAGCAGATTCCCCCACGTCGGCAATCAGCCCCGAAACTGCTCCCAGCCGAGTCGTGAGCACACACTGAACACGGCCGTAACGTCCAGAAGTACTGTTGCGCCAGCTATAAAACGCCATCGCGAGGCGGACAGACAATTTGTCATGTGTGTTCCGGCGGCGCCGCGACACTGTCTTATTCAACTTCATCGCGGCTCGTCGAAACTTTATAAGATGTGAACATGAGGGCATCCACAGTACTTCTTCGGTGTTCTATTTATCATGTTTAAAATACAAGTCCAGTGCTCCTATATATTTGAAGCCGATTTGTTTCGTGCTGATCAATGTAACATACGATACAGCTTGTGTGTTGAATGTAGCACTGGGGCAGCATTTCTGGTTGGCGTAGCATTTTATTGATGTTTTGTTTTGCGCACAGGTTCCCTGTGCGTCCTACGCTGTGAAAAACCCCAGTGGTAGATTTCAAACAGCAATCTACGATGTAAGGTAAGATCAGATAGTTGGGGCACATGCCTGTACGTACCAAATGGTGAGCGAATGGCCCACTGGTTTTGATATGTGCATTGCCAAGAACTATATTTGGGTATTAGTGAGAATATCCGCTAGGTATGTGGAGCACTGATCAATATTTCTGGTTGTGCAGTTCAAAATTGATTGATCTGTCAGTCTGTATCATTTCGGCGCCACAATGCATTTCGTACTGGTAGTCTACATTACCAACTGTGCCTTTACTGACAGCCCATTAGCCAACCCCGTCAAACCTGGACACGCGGGCCGTCATAATGAATGTTCCTCGTTCCCCACGCCCGTGACAAATGTACAACTAATGCGGATACTTTGGTATATTCTGCTCGGACAGAAATAGGGCATGCGGATGTTGTACTTGTGCGGTGAATATTATAAGACGTCCGAAGTTAACTGATGGGTGTTCTCGCTTTTCCCGCTTCGGACTAAGTCACCCTTGGCTTTTCGGAGATTTCTGGCCATTTTGGCTCAATGACAGCTCAAGCGTTTGGTTTATTTCACCGTCTTCTAACGAGGTGGACAGATGCTACCCACGGTCAGTTACAAAAAAAATATATGGATGCCAAGCCGTTCGAGATATCGCTGTTCAATTTCGAATCGCTAATAATGCATCTTTTGTGCATATTTTAATGCAAGGAACGAATTCGGATCACCATTTGCCAACATCGAAACTCAGCCCTAAAAAGCGTATTCTTGATATGAATCTTGATCGCTGGATGCTGGCCCATATCCCAAGTCAACACACCCCTAGGGTGTATCGGTTAGGCAGCCTCAACCGGAGCATACTTCTCAGCATTGCCATGAAATTAGTTTTCGTGCATTGGAGGATATCGGACGAATACGTCGAAACCCACAGGGACGTCGAATGCATTTGGTGATATGGCATGAATGACCAAATGTTGATATATGAGGAATGGTAGCTGTTCACATGATTCTGATGCCATCAATATCAGTATTTAGATATGGTCAGACTAGCTAATATTACCCCAGCTGAACGCTGTGAATTTAATTAAGCCGTATCACGAAGTCAGTTTATCATGCAGTCTCAGCGCGATCATCTTTTCCGTGATGTATTTATCGTGCAGCCTCATCCGTGGAATATTTTGAATGGTGCATTTGGCATGTGGTGTCATATGGTGTATGCTCCTCAGTGGTGACGCGTGTGGCGATCGTGACCGGTCCCGCGGCCGCTCGGCGCCGGAGTGGGTCTGCTCCGAGGGTCGGGCGGCGGCGGCCGCCGACCCAGACCCACCGCCCGACCGATGGGCCGATGCGGAGCCGCCGCCCGACCAATGGACCGACCCGGCGGCGCCACTGCCCTACCGGTGGGCCGACCGAGCGCCGCCGCGTGATCAGTGGAACGACCCGGCGCTGCTGGCCCTCTACGAGAAGGCGTCCGTGCTGCTCGACTCGCACGAGTTCGGCGTGTTTGACGAGCTGGTGCGCCGCTACCTCAGTCGGCACGTGGATGTGTTGCGCCTGGTCGGCTCGCTGCTCGAGCTCTTCCGCTCCTCGGAAAAGGTAAGTCAGCTCGCGTGACCGTGGCTCGCTGCTCGAGCTCTTCCGCTTCTCGGAAAAGGTAAGTCAGCTCGGGTGGCCATAGTGCTGCCTCATGCATGATCGCACACAGTAGCGCGTTGGCTGACACGGATTATGGGAAAGTGCGTGTCTCATTCCTTACGTATCCGTACCGGTGGAAGAGACGGTGCTTTTTTTTAAGGGGTGGGGCGGCCGTGTAGTTACCAACGTCCCTGTCTTGTAACCGAAAGGCTGCGGGTTTGAGGCTTGCATCCCCGGACTGTGGCCCACCCCATGACCGTTTGGCGTGAGAGAGCAACTATTACATGGCAAACAATCTGGGTCGAACAGGAACCCAAGCAGAGCCTGCTACGAGTGGGTAAAAGTGCACAACACTCCCTTCATGGTTTTTGTTTCCTATAAAAATATGTGTAGACACGTGTTATATTCGTGATATATAACTGGAGATGTTAACAGTGGAGGCAAGGATGGAATCAACGATGGTGTTACCGGCGGAGGGAAATGATGGACAGTGGAGCTTTCTCTCAGAGTGTGGCTGTGGGAGGGCAGGAGACAGGGCCCAAGGACTTCAACCCTTCCCCAAATAATTATTTTGGTTGATATTTTGTGGAGAGATAGCTTAATCTACGGTGGAGATGTGCGGGTTCGTAACCAGACGTTGATATAAAACATGGGGTGATAATTGCCAAAAACAGGTGCTGGAAATAAAACTAAACGAGATTGCACCAAAAACAAAACCATAAAGGATTCTCCGTGACGGTATGGTGTGCTCCTCTCCTGCTAGCCTTTGATTGCGCCCGTGGCCGACCAGTTGCCAAGGGAGAGGGTAAATAGAAAAGGGTGAACGTTCGCACTTTGTCCATGATTCAACATATCGTGGTCACGGGTAGGGTAATAGGCACATAAACAATATACATTTGGAAGCCTCAACGTATTGAAGCCGGCTTCCTGTCCACATACCCGCCCATGGTTATGCCGCTGTTTAGTGGTGATGCAGAGAAGCATGCCTCATAAAACCTAACACATACTAAGCAAGTGCAAAAACAAGGCGACGGACTCGTATCGGGGTCGTAACTATCATGATGCACCAACCGCAAATGGACACATTGCAGGACATTTTGCCCATGCTCGGCCTCGTATGGCACCATCTACATCTGGCGATAACTCCACACGACTTCATCTTGTGGCAGCACAGACTATACGTCATCAGGGTCGCAGTTCGCTGATTCGCCAGCTTTCAAATGCTTAGAACAGACGTACATTGCACAGCACTCGGGGCGATACATACACTCACTGTCTTCTCTTTACGCTTGCTTTTTACCTCACCTAAGATAGCGAATATCGAAAAATTATCTCTCGACGTCTTCATTTTCATCTGTGTCTACATATGGCAGCTTGGACTTGTCTACCACAGTCAAGCTGGTTCTGTACTACACTTCTCTTTTTAAAATGTATTGGTCAGTCACACAAGACGGTAGCGCATACCAATTGAAGTTGCATGAAAATCGGGAACTTTGGAGATATCGAAATACTTATCGGATGCTCTGGGCGTGAATCCCGACGGTGGTCTGCAATGAAACAAAATCATTACAATTTCACTTTCGCATGTTGTAACCAGTTCAAATGCTTCAAATCTGATTAATCCACGGCACATCACAGGACTCCAAAGGGAATTAGAAACTCCAGGATCAAAGTGCTGCAAGTGCTACTGCATGCAATTTTCCCCAGTATTTTATTTAAAGATGCAATGGTGCAAAAATGCCAAGAAGTTAGTGTACATTTACATGGACATGCATACATAATGTGCATCGCTTATGTTTGGCTAGTCCCTGCTGGCGAATAAGGCAATGTTTCAAAATTGTCACGCTTGTATTGTCAGGATTGTGCAATTCTGGTTCCAAGCCGCAAAGTACGTGTAATTAAGCCTAGTGCTGTTCTGCTGTGGTACATCTTTGCTTTAGGTCAACCATCTTCTCGTCAGTTATCGCTTTAAGTTCTCTGGTGAGTTAGATTAGTTATTTCGGCTGTAGGGTGTTTACTCGTTAGTACCGTTTATGCGCACATCGGGTGGAGTTAGCTCGACTCACACCTTTACTCCGTGACACGGCGAAAAAGAAAATACCCGAATGCTTATAATGTACTTTAGCGTATTCCTGTTTATCTTAATACCTGTTTTTGTCACCGACATCGAAATTGAACTGTATGCTGAAACCGAGGAACATGGCAACACAAGGCTTGTAGCTCCACTTGTCCGGGCATTGGAGACTCATCGAAGTAAAGTTACATGTATCGACAACATATACTATTGTGATCTCGCTCGAACTGGTTTGACCTAAGATGACCTTAGCGATAATTATCCAGTTTTACATTGCTGAGATAAGCTTAAGTTGCATGTCAGAAGACACAGCCACATAATAGGAGCTACAAAAATCATGTCTGGTTGCAGGAGTGATGAAAATGATTTCATACATATGCGAGGATGCTTCAAAATCGCAATCTGTCCGCAAGGAGGTGTTGAAAAGATCTCAGCCTTGCGAATGGAGACCATTTCAAAGCCATTTCATTCCACGCAATGCAACAGAGTTAATGTTGCTTTCTTTAAAAAAAAACCGGAATACCTTCCCTTTACCTCCATCCCCTGCTTCTATTCCCATGAGTGGCTGTTGGTCTGTCTCTTAATGGGAACTCTTATTTTCGAATACTTATATTCCGTGATCGTCAATGCGGCTATTTTATCTTACGTGCCATTCAAGTATGTATGATTAGGATTGGACTGTCACTGTGCGGTGCCCATGTACAGCATGCTAGTTTTGAGTACTTCTAATGACAATAAATAATACAACGAAGAATGGCTCTTAGATGCTCCTGGGTTTTAGACATTGCGTGTAAAGAAAGCATACGACCTTCAATATACCAGGAGGTGCTGAGTTGACATTAAAAGTAACGTTAAGGATTATACTTTATTACTCTAAAGTATAATCCTTAACGTTACTTTTAATGTCAACTCAGCACCTCCTGGTATATTGAAGGTCGTATGCTTTCTTTACACGCAATGACAATAAATAAGTACAGCTGGGAATCAGGAGGCCTGTAAACTGTAGTCGATCAGGATACCAGTCCGCACCAGTCCAGACCTATTAATGACAGACTGCTGAGATGCAACAATTTCGAACTCTGGATCTCCAATCCCAGTGTTAGTGAATAGTTGGATTTACTAACACTGAGACGGATCGGGGTAGACTCCTTTAATATTTATCAGGTTCAACATCACCTTTATGTGTGTCGCATGGAATGAATGGGCCTACAATCTCGAACATGTGACTAATTTTGTGGGCGGAACACATGCTGATCACCTGGTCTCCAGTAGCAGAGCATCGTGCCATTTAATTAGGTTGCACATCGGTAGTGCCAGCTATAATTCTTTCAATGGTGTATTTGTCTTGAACGGGGCTAGTTGAACTATGTTATGTAGCAGTCCAGTGGAAGTTCGCATTCTCAAACCAAACCAGGGAGATCTCAGGAGGGGAAACCAATATGAAATAAGATGGAATTTCCGGCACCGGGCAACTTGCAATGATACAAAGAGAGCAAATCAGCCTTATGAGGCGGAGAGGAGCAAGTCGAAGGATAGCGATGAAGAGCAACAATGAACAGTATCGAACAGAAGATAACAGTAATGTTGGAGAACGTTGTAGGGGGCGGTGGAAGGAACCAGTGAAGGTTAGTGGTGGAAAGTCACAGCGAAGGATGAATATGGATTGTAATGATGTAGGTTGACGATGGTGAACTACAGTCATTGGGAGAGCAACGGTGAAGGGTAGCGGTGAATAGCAACAGCGAAGATGGTGAAGAGCAACGGCGAAGGGCAGCGGCCAGCAGCTACAGTGAAGAGTTGTGCTACAACAAAGGGCCGCGGTGAGGGGCTGTGGTGAATGGCAGCGATGGTGTGTAGCGGTGGAGAGGTATAGCGAAAGGCTGCGGTGAGGGACAGCAGTCTACTCACGGCTACTGCCGACGGTCAAAGCTGGACATCAGGCGGTGGCGGTAGCTGCCAGAACGTCGGCACCAGCAGCAGGTAAATCCCGCCCAAAGTCGGCGCCAGTTGGGGGCCAGTGCCTGCTGTCGCCACCGGGCTGGGAGCCGCCACCGGGGCCTGGCCCGGCGCTGAGGTGAGCAGCAGCGGCAGACTCGGCTGTGTCTGGACGTAAACCACCCGCAATAGCGGCAGCGCTCCGCTGCTGGTGCAGAACAACACCAGCAGCAGCACCAGCAGCAGCACCAGCAGCCGAGTAACCTGGTGCAGGTGATCCACGAGTGTGACAAGTACACTGCGCATACGAGGCCACAGCAGATGCACGGTGTCCGACGCCAGGACATGGTGGCAGACAGCAGATGTAGCGGTGTCCGACGCCAGGACATGGTGGCAGACAGCAGATGTAGCGGTGTGGAGCCAGGACATGGTGGCAGACAACAGATGTAACGGTGTCCGACGCCAGGACATGGTGGCAAACGGTGTCGGACGCCAGGGCATGGTGGCAGACAGCAGATGTAACGGTGTCGGACGACAGGGCATGGTGACAGACAGCAGATGTAGCGGTGTCCGACGCCAGGACATGGTGGCAGACAACAGACGTAACGGTGTCGGACGCCAGGACATGGTGGCAGACAGCAGATGTAGCGGTGTCCGACGCCAGGACATGGTGGCAGACAACAGATGTAACGGTGTCCGACGCCAGGACATGGTGGCAGACAACAGATGTAACGGTGTCGGACGCCAGGACATGGTGGCAGACAGCAGATGTAACGGTGTCCGACGCCAGGGCATGGTGGCAGACAGGAGAATACAATGGGGCGAATTGGAGCAAGCGTTTCTCGTCCAAAATACGTTACGCGGGGGCGCTACGACCAACGTAAGATATGTTTTCACACCAGACAATGCGTTCATGGCCTTTTCCCTCTGTTGACGGCTTCATCGAGTAGTTACTTTGTCCGTTGTAGCTAATGCGCAGGTGCAAACAGGAGGGAGAAATACTTATTGTCTAGGGTCATTACCGAGTCGATTAACATTCATGCATGCCTATATATAACCTGAGAATATCTCATTGTCGTAGCAGATATTAATGGTATATGCGTTTACATTGTATATCCTGGTTTTGCAAATGAGATATTGTCACAGTTTTTTGCGTTAAATTTTCTCAGAGGTAACATTTTCTGCAGTTGTTAAACCCGCTGCTGCCCACAATTTGTTTCGTTTTCCTGTTTTTCATTGCTTGTTTTGGAGAGGGAAACTGTCTCCTGCCTTTCCCCTCTCGTTACCGCTACCCTTGTCTGAGCCTATCAGGAATCTCGCCATCTCCCGCAAATCTATGGCGCACACGACATTCGTGTCTCGGGCATTCCTACCTCATGCTCAGGTGCAAGCGAACTGTGGTATTCATGCACTACAAGTGCATAGGTACTTGCGTCGAGAGTGTAGCTGGCATCACTTACCACTTATATTGTGTCCCACCTGGCCCATCAAGTCCCACTTCTTCCTGTTTATTCCCGCTTCTGATATTAAGCTCTTTCTGGGGGGGGGGGGGGGCAAGTACATACAAAAATCCTTACAGCTGTTCCGAAGCATGACATGATTACTAGATGTAGACATTGAATTAAGCATCCCTTGCAATTGTTTCGAAACCTGACATGATTACCAGGTGTAGACAGGTGTCAAGCGGCCCTTACAGCTGTTCCGAAGCATGATATGATTACCAGGTGTAGACATTGAATTAATTGGCCCAATAGCATGCTACAACCTTTTCTCAAGCGACACATAGGTTCTGCCTCAGCATGCGGGTGAAATGACACATTACACCGGTTCCTACCTGTTACATAATAACAATTTCGGGCACATTTACCAAGTTTTCCATTACGCAATGCTACTAATCTCTGGGAAAATTCTGCTCAACCCAGCGATCGCCAGCCAGCTCAGGAGTGCTTCATCACATTCCCTCTCACAAGTTACTTGTGCGGTTAGTAAATCTTAACCGATTTATTTCTGAACAGATGTGGAACAGTGCCGTAGACTCAGCGAATCATTACCCATGAGACGAATCCGGGCGTAAATTGATCAAAGTGCCCGCCCCCTACCTTCCGTGATGAGAATAGTTCGTATGAGAAAGCGCAAATGTAGCGTGGCAAATGAACCAGGGTTCTCTTGTCCTGTGATGTGGGTATTGGGTGCTAGCCGTCACGCGTATCCTTTCTTTTGAGTAATCATGGATTACTATATGGTAATGCATGCCCTAATCTTTGGCGGATCCAGCCGTTTGATCTGGGAGAAGCCGAAGTAGCGATGACCCGCTAATGTTGTTAATATCTTAGGAGAACGACCCGTCCAAAACTTCAGGAAGAAATCAGAAGGCTAAATTCAGGAAAAGTCCGGAAACCATTTCACACACGGGATGGGACAAGATGCGCTCTAATTTAGCTTGGCGGACTAAAATGACGCCCAAGTTAAATAACGTTGTTTCCACATATCAGTGTTGGGTGGTAGACCCCTCCCACGTAGGCCAACTCGGGCGACAATCGACGGAAAGCCACGACAGCGCGTTACTCACCGCCACCATGCTGACTGCCGGGAAGGCCGTGCGATGCCACCGATCTCTGTCTGCTGCGGCTGGCCACATTCCCTTATATAGAGCCACCGCACGCTGCCCGCGGGCGGCGCCGTGCCGACGCCCCCCCCCCCCACACACACACGGGCACTTAATCACTGGCTGACCGTGCCGAGACTCATGCGCATCCCAGACCGCCCGGCCGTGACGAGTACACCGTGTTGCAGCACATTCGGCCCAACTATCCAGCCCCAGGGCCTCGTTATATCTGCCTTTGTGTGTCGTCGTGACGTCATCGCTGCATAAAAAGTCGAGGAGTCCGACCTTGCAGATGAAGAACACACTGTGGCAGGACACCGGTCACCTGGAGGCCGGACGCTTTGATGAGAACGACAGCATTGACGGAGCGTCCAGACCTATGACCTTGTCGTCGGATCGCGTGACGCCTTTCGTACTCTTGCATGATCGCCCCACGTCAGCTTGACGAAAATCAATCATGTCGAACAGTTGAATTAAATTGAAGAACAACGCAATATTCAGTTGAAATGAGCCGATATTGCTGAAGCACAGGGTCGTAGATACATCATCTGGATCTGATCAGAACGGCGCAGCAGCACCTGACGCATCCCCGGCAACAGCCGACCGTCGCGCACACCATGGGATGCGATGAACATTTATATTTACTCATGATGTTAAGACATGTCACAATAACCTCTCCTTCGGCTCGATTGCCATAAAAGTTGTTGACAAAATTCGTGTATGATACATCATCAGACGCAATGATGCTTGTACGTCTAGACACAGGTGCAGTGCTTAATACACCGCCTGCCTCGTCTTAGTTGACAAAGCATTGCACAGAAAACGTGTGCAGTTTTAAATAGATTTGATGCGCGGAAATTATTGAACGATCAATTTCCTCCACACATGGCCACTTCAATACCCCAGATTTGACATCACTCAAGTTTTATAACGTTACAAAAGAGCGCTCTACACAATGGTAATGATCTACCCCTGGATGTTTGTACACCACTTCAGGGTGAATGCACTCTCATTCCCTGTTCAATATCGCTGCACACAACCATTCCCTGCCAATTGGCTTGGAAAACCAATATAATTTGAATACAATTTGACCTTGCTGATGAGAAAGTTAGGTAACAAGCTGCCAAGGTAACAAGTAATAATTCCTAGCTGAATATATCAAGGTACCATGTATCTTCTGCTGTATGATTATGGATTATGGAGATTTTCTTGGCTTCCTAAAGCTGAAAACAAAAGTGTTCCGCGAGCTGTAAGCAATTACCATCTGGATAATGTAGAGCCGACTCCAAACCAGGGGCAGAATGTTCGGCGCATAACCTATGGTATATGGTATATATATATATATATATATATATATATATATATATATATATATATATATATATATATATATATATATATATCATACACAGGCCTACATATGGCAACGCATAACATATAGCCCAGTAGTCCAATGCGACGTAAAAGAGACGGCAATGTTCTCTCAGGCTCCCCTCCGAGACTCTGTGCCGTGTAGACTGCTCTCCGCAGTCCGAACGGTCAGGGAGACCTCATCCCCTGCCTCGGGCACATTCCTGAGTGCGGCCGCTCCATCAAAGCGAAGTTGACTAATCCGCCGGCCCATCTCACTTGGAGGATGCCCGAGGCGCGGGCGCGGTTCTCCTCCGAGCTCACGGCCACCCCGCGCCACAACAGAGGCCAGTTAACGCCGCCACCGAACCGGAAACTAGTCCGCTCAGTCCGCCGGATCGTACACTATTCAGCAGCTTCAGTAGGCTTACCCACCGGCGCGGTTCGCGCCCAGCGACCTCGGCTGACCCTGCCGTGACGTCATCCGAGCATGGGCAACGCACCCGTTACCGTTGTGTCCGTATTCGCGCTTTAGAAGACAGTTATTCATGGCTTTCATTTGTGCCAGTTAAAGAACTAAACACACTCAGCAAGGTAATTTTGGAGGGAAGTTCTGTTCGGCAAAAAGTTGGCCAATGCTGGACACTGGAAACGAAGACATCGTGTAGAAAGATGAAAGAGGGAAAGAGAAAAGGAGAGGATGCACTACCCTCCTTTCCATTTCGGGATCCGTCCTTTCCTCAGCATAGGACCATACCATGTAAGCTCACATCTACATTACGGAAATACTACAAGCTCAAACTACAACTACAGCATTTACAACTACAAATTCAAACTAAACGTACAACTGAGGACTCTGACGCATCTTCGGAACATCAGGAGTTACTTAACCCGGCATTGACCGGGCTCCTCAGCCGCGCACCATTGACCATGAAGGGACAAATATTTCCTTCTGCTTATCTGAACAACGGCTCGGCCGATTTTAAACATTCAAACGGCAAACAGTAGCGCTGTGGAGTCCGATCTCAGAGCACATAAGAAAGTATTTTTTTTCTGGTCCGTATTTAGGTCACAGTCCAAGATCAAAGCTTTCAAATGTGAGGTATTAGAATATGTGATGCTCTCGGCAACTAATTGGGTTTAAAAGTTTATTTCTTTGTGTGAATTCATTGCGCACTGATTAATCATGCTACATAAGGAGGTAACCGATGTCAAGTGTGCCGCACCAGGTCGCAGGTCAAGATCAAGTGCTGTGCAGATGAGAGCTGAAATATCGGCCATTGCTTCTGTTATTTGAATTATCGCACCGTAAAGTGGGAGTGCTTAGCCCTAATTTCGAGTATCACACGTAGCCAAAGACCGCTGTTTGTTCATACACTATGCAAGGTCAAGATCAAATGGATGGCCTTGATGGTGAATAAGCGGATGGATGTTTGTTTGTACCATGGTTTACCATGGTTTGTAATGGAATGCCAGACTATCCAATTGATATGCTGTTCACATGTGCTACAGACATCTGCTATGCGGGCAGCTTTGCAGATGTCACCTGATAAGGTGAAGGGGAGGGGCAGGAAGATCAAGGTCGTATCAGACCAACCTTGTAAAAAAGTGAATAATTCGGAAATGCACAAAATGGCATTCAACAGTTCTAGGACATGCAATCTTGTAAAAACTTCAATGTCAGTAATCACAATATATTCTGTTTTTACTCGATATGCATGAAAGTGCATATCATTACACACAATGTGTGCAAAGATTTGTGACGCAGCTTACATGAGACATCACGTGTTAGACACTTACATCCGGTCTGAGCAGTGGCGCAGCGAGGATTTTTTTAAGGAAGAGAGACCCAAAAAACTGATTTGATGGACGACTTTGGTGAGCGAAGAGCGCCAAAATTTCTCGTTTGGTGGGGTGCAAATTCCACAAATTCTTGCTTGATCGATTAGGAACGGGCTCCCAACCCCTGCCCCTTTGCTGCGCCTCCGGGTTTCAGCCGTTTACACAAACCGCACACATGAGAACAGCGGCGCTTGTAGTCGGGCTGGCCAACCAGCTCCGCTACGCAGGTCGCGCAGTGACTCCTGGAGCCGCCACTGCCACTGCTGACGCCACCAACACCACCACCACTGATGCTACTAAGGCCACCACCACTGACACCACTGACACCACCACCGCACTGCACCTCACCGAAAAACGGTCTTCCCGCTGCCGCCGCCTCGCCGCCGCGGCAGCGCGGGGCGGCTGGGAAACGCCGCGCCGCCCCCACGTGCATTTGCATTGCGGTGAATTTCAAGCCGTAGCTTACTTATCTGTATGGACAACTGCTTACAATTTGGTACGGACATTCTTCATAGCCATTGCTTGGAAAATTTGGTTCCTTTTATTGTTCTCAATTTTTTTAAAGGTAACACGTTTCAAATTACTTTTTTATTGCTTTTTAATTTGACGTCCAGACATTTCAAAGTGAAAGATCACAACAAAACACAGGCATCACATGTCACTTACCTACTAATTGTCTCTCGAGTGCCGTTTACCGACCTGAAATATTTTCATTTGTTCGGACTATATGTTAATTTGTGTGCACCGATGCGTTTTTGTCGGAAATCGGCAAATATGAGATCACTCTGACGTCAATCACACCTGACCTATCAGGACATTGTAGATTGTATTTTTACTAGAATTCATCACGTGACACCCATTAAACATTTCGTGTAGATATCGCAACCCGTTTTCAATTTATCGCGAATATTCGACAGGGGAGCAGATTTGACCCCGGGTCAATGCCGGGTTAAGCAGGAATACGGTGGGTATAACATAGGGATAACACTTCCCCTATTCTAATGACGCTCCCGAGGCACAAGGGACGAATGGTTGTCACAACGTGCGCATGTACAGGAGCTTTAAAAAACAAAAAGTCGAGATCACCCTTGCTTACTCGCTATGACGTCATGAAAAAGACTGTTTTCGTATCGCCAAACCGATTTGGATATTCCACCTTATTTCAGTCATGTCGTAAGTACCACACACACACACACCCGACATACACACGCGCATATATCCAAATATGTTTCATGTCAAAACGCTTCAGCATGTATTCATTCCTATAGCGTGAGAGTGGCACAGTAGATGAATGTGAATCACTCTCGTCATCATGCCAGTTCATCAACTGTTTATCCCTTGCTTCATACGCCACCCCAGGACAACATTCAAACTAATTTGCTTCACAAATATGCATTAACTATGCGCATCACGCATTTCATCGTCTGATATTACGTGAGGTTGGGGTGGGGACGTTATTCTTTGACTTGCGAGCAGGGGTGTTGTTTGGTATACTTTTGAGGAGGGAAGTGTCCCCCTCAATGTTGGCTTTGCCCTTTCCAATAATTCCAACTTTTATAATTGGTCCCTACGGAGTGTGCCCCCCCCCCCCAATCCATATGAGCAGCCCATTTCCTTCACGCATTGTGCCCATCCCCCCAATAGTTTTCATATATCAACGCATGTGCTCGCGAATGACCATGGTGTGAAGCCTGAGTATATGTTTTGCATTATTATAAGCCGATATCTAAACGACACTCCCATTAGGGGTCACAAGCCGAGCTGTCGGCTCGGCTTGCTCGGCCGGAATACCTCAAACTCTACAGTAAGCGATGTTATAAGCGAACAGTAAGACGAACTAAACGCATAAGCTGCAAATAATGGTGCTGAAGTCATCCCTGTCCTATCGCTAGCTTTATCAATCCGCTGTACAAGCTCATATGTACAGGTATGCTACTCGTGGAATATTTATTTTCCAAATAATACAAACTACTCACGGCATATTGTTCTCCAGAACATCACAACATCTTCTCCAGAACGTTTAGCACGGCTTCTTCATTATCTCCAGACACTTGACCCTCTCCAGGTCCATGATTCAAGCCCCCCCCCCCACATGCACACATGCAGAACGCTACTCATAGGGGTATACCCCTATGAGCAGCGCATGAGAGCTTCTACGCCTATAGACGTAGAAGCTCCGTGAAGAGTGGGAGAGGGGAAGTGGGCAAGTTTTGTTTCCAGATCTATTATTACCATGGAACGCTATGGTGGTGATGCGAAGCTCTTTTGAAAGATGGGATGGGATAGTGTCATGTATTCCTACTTACTGCTACTAAGTCTGTGCGGCTGACCACTGCAATTTTCACGAAAACTAAATATTAAAGCGATGGAGATGCCTGGGCGGGAGAGCAAGCGCCCATGGCCAGAACAGCTGACTCACCTTAAACTGCAAAGCACACTGGGCGGGAGAACGTTGTCCCCTCCCCCGGGGCTTGGCCAGTTTTTTTTTACAACGATGGTTTATTGAACGGCCGAGGGCGGGAAAGATTTGGATCGCTTCCAGCGGTCGGGGCGGGACCTCCTCAAGCACGTCAGCGGGGGGGGGGGGGGCGCATCTCCAGTGATGGCCGCCCCACCCGTCCGCTCCCCTTCCCGTCATGGCCGTGCCCGCTCTCAGTCAGTGATCATTCCTCATTGATTTGGCATCACTGGGGGAGAGGCTGATTTCCTCCGATAGCGATCTCGCTTTTGTCAATTGGTTCAGCCACCAGTCAAAAGTCCTCAGAAGAACCCGGAATAGTGAATAATTCCTCAGATGGGGAACCCGGAATACTAAGTCCTAGTAATTGACATCCTACGGGCTCTTTGTAGGGATTTTTTTAGGTATCCTTGTGGGCGCATGAATACCACCAGTAACAGGCGTTGTTGGAGTTGTTGATACTAGTTATTTACTTTGCACGACAATGCCAACACATCTGGAAGCGTAGCACCCCAGCTCCCCCTAATAAGTATCGGTTCATACTAGCCCTCCACAATTGAAGTTTCCTAGATCTGAGCATGTTTGCCTTCTCGTGAACCTCTGCCGAACATAAAATGTGGTCAGGAATCGTGCAGATATCTCACCAATCCTCAACAGCTTTTTCATGTAGCATACTACATTATGAGCAAGCTTCGTCTCCCGATGAAAGTCAGATTTGGTCACGTATTATTAGATGTTTTCAAGAAATCACCTTCCAAGTTAGGCAATGCTATGCGTGTCAGCTGTCACATGTGTGATAGCTACCCTATGCACGAGTGTTGTCCTGTGTGTGACAGCTGCGCTGTGCGTCAGTACCACACAGGCGGACAACTATCGATAGTGTTAGAGCTGTCCTATGTGTGACAGCTGTCATACGTGTGATAGCTGTCCTATGTATGAGAGTTGTCCTATGCATAGGATAACTCTCACACATGTGTAACGGCTGTCATGTGTGTCAGTATCACACCGCGAGCAGCTGTGCTATTTGTGCGAGTTATCCTATGTGTGATAGCTGTTATATGTTTTACAGCTGCGCTATGTGTGACAGCTGTCCCTTGTGTGGCAGCTGCCATGTGTGTCAATGTCACACAGAGGGCAACTGAGCTATGTGCGACAGCTGTTCTGTGTGCTACAGCTGCGTTATGTGTGACAGCTGCCCTGTGTGTCAGTGTCACACAGAGGACAGCTGTCCTATGTGTGACAGCTGCCTGTGTACCAGTGTCAAACAGAGGGCAGCTGACCTTTGTGTGGCAGCTGCGTGCCTGCCACCATCCGCGCAAGTCGCACCTAGCATCGAACTGTTGTGCCACAGCTGACGCTGCTGACGGAGCTGAGGGAGATCGTGACGTCGCAGGACCAGTTCCGCTTCGACCAGATGGTGTACCACGACGGTCCATCTATCCCGCCCAGGCACAAGCCGCTCCAGCATTCGGTAGGGACAGACTGCAGCTGGTCGTCAGTGATACACATTGCTGTTTCAAGAATAAGTTTGTTGCGTGGAAGTAGTTTATTACATACTTAGACAGGCTCGTAGTCATTTTTTGCAAAGGGTAGGCACAAGTCAATGTTGAAGGGGGGAAGGTTTGTCGCGAATTTTTCATACGTTGATGTCTATGGGGGCACTTTACCCATGTATGTAAGTCATGAATATTAAAAGGAAAGCAGGAAGCATTGATGGAGAATGCGCTCTTCCAGGTAGCTCAGCTGCAATGCCAAATTGCATACCTGGCCCACCGACTTTCTTTACCCTGACGTGCATTCCACTTAACAACATCATCCTTTCTTTTGGCAACATCAACTTAAAAATTCGCAACAAGAACTTTGCTCATGGTCTTCCTTCTATGGAGAGAAGGGAGGAAATTGCCACTGGAAGAAAATGTGCTTAGTCTTAACTTTACAACTTCGTTATCTATCGGCAAAATTCAGCCTCGTTACCTCACTTCATTTCTTTATTTAATATATTATTGTGCGTATTATATCATGCTAGGGATGTTGAACATATGCATATGTCGTCTAAGCACTTTACTTGCTTTTAGAAAGTTGATCTGTCGAAATAGTTAGTATAAATGTGATTCACCTTTCCGAGAGGCTGGCGTCAGCGTCTACCACACGAGCACCACCTGCTGCCGCGCTCGACAGCCTCAGATTCAACGATCCCCGAGCGATGACTCTGGTGTCGAACTTCCCAACAGCACGCACGTCTCTACTCACCACAGGTGAGCCGACGAGGGAGCTGCTTCATTTCCGCTAGCGGTGCACTTGCGCCATCGCTATCCGAACGCAAATTGGAAGTAGCTTTGGCATTCCACGGCCAGTGCTTTCATATCATCATAATGCTATTTCATCAGTATTATTATTGTACCGCACGGGAGACAATTATTTCGTTAAGATAAAGAAGCCGAAGCAAAAAAGCAAAGGCAAGAATTCGTTAAGATAAAGAAGTAGAAGCAAAAAAAAACCCTGTATTTTTTATAATAAATTTAATCCGAGTTCTTGTTGGGGTGGCTTTATGAACCAGGGTCCTATTGC
Source organism: Ashinkailepas kermadecensis (assembly GCA_034440615.1). Classification (NCBI taxonomy): domain Eukaryota; kingdom Metazoa; phylum Arthropoda; class Thecostraca; family Neolepadidae; genus Ashinkailepas; species Ashinkailepas kermadecensis. The sequence goes on along the minus strand of JAOTOM010001954.1, from coordinate 34,280 downwards.
TAAGCAGAGCTTGTTGCGTGAACCCTGGCCCCACCATCCGATCCACGAATTCCAGTTCAACGGCAGAATTTTGACCGAAAGTTTAACGTGCCGTCAATGCATCGGCACGGCCACCCGGTAGCTCGTCCCCGGCCTTATCGGGCCAGCTGCCAACTGACCCTCCCAGTCGGGGGCTAAATGCGAGCGCGCGAAGCGAATCGAACCCTGCGTTGCCAGGACAGGGGAGACCAGAGCAGGCCAGCGCTCTAACCAACTGAGCTACCGGGGCTTTATGGGCCAGAGGACAAAGTTTCTAAGATTTCATCAGATCTAGTCAAATCTTTTATCGCGGTATCAGTCTAGTTTGGTCATGACTGGCCGAATATCACAGCATTTGATGAATATATCTTATGAAATGGCTGAAATATGGCTACAATGTCGCAAATTAATGGTTGTGTGAATGACCAAATGATTCTTCCAAGGTAGAAAACAGATTTAGAGTGTTTGGTCTCCCAGCAGCGCCCTAAAATATTAATGCTCACTGATTGTGGTTGATTTTACCATACAAATGTGACGAGGCAGGGGTGTTGTTTTGTATGCTTTTGAAGGTACAAGTTCCCCCTTAATGTCGGAGTTTCATCCCCCAATAATTCCAATTTTTGCATAGATCCCTATGGAGTGTGTCCCCAATTCATTTGGGCCCGCCCATTGCCTCCACATATTATGCCTCCGAATAATTTTTATAAATCAACCCCCGTGTATGGAAGTGTATTATTTTTGTTCAGTTATTTCTTTTGCACCCAGTCTTTTCCGCGATGAATATCACCGTGCGTTATGTGGAGTGTATGCATGTTGACGTGTATGCAACGTTTATGATGATGATGATGATGCTGAAGAGACTGTGCGAGTTTTAGTACAATTGCACTACCTCCCTGGGTAAGGAATTGTGGGCGCTAAATGACCACGTAGTCGAAGCACCTGAAGAAAAAAAAACAAATAACCAGTCAATAAATCGGAAGCACGTGCTGTTGAATGGGAAATTGAGTGAAATACACGTAAATGTATTTCACTGGACTTCACTCGTGTCTTACGTACTTGCTTGCTTACTTACTTACTTACATATCTACTTACTTACTCACTCACTTACTTACTTATTTACTTACTTACTTACTACTTACTTACTTATTTACTTACTTACTTCCTTACTTATTCGGAATTGCAGAACCAAACAATGACTCACGGCTAAGTGCCTAATTCTCTCCAGTTGTCTCCGTGCCAATTCCTTATCCATTTCAGTAGCATTTTATAACTTGTTTTTCTATGACCGTAATCCGAACATGTGCTGCAGAGATTTTGAGGGACAGAGCCCTCGCTGAGCGGATACTGTTACGTCAGCACACCACTCGGCCAGGGACTTCCACTTCATGATCGGGAGATATCCTTGAAAACTTACATACTGCATTACAACAACGAACACTGGTGAAGGTTTATTATTGCTGCCATTGGCGGCCCTTTAAAACGTTCTATTCACGGCGCAATTCTGTGTGACGTATATTGTTGCATCAGGGATGCAACGGGGATTGTCGAAGGAATGAGCGGATTTTGTGAAGGTACCCGGGACTATACCTACACATTCTAAAGTCCCCGGATGTCGGCCACTTTATTTCGAAATTTTCCGTTTTCCTGATAAAAACACGGTTGAAAAAATTATAATTGTGGGCCCGGATCGTCGGATCCCTTCCAGGCTCCCTCATCAAATTGTAAGCACATATGACACTGTGAGCAAACATGGGACTACATTCCTAAACCAGGAATGTAGACCGCTTAAACATGCATCTAGATGCAAAATGTCAAAACTTTGTTGGAAAAAACGTGGATTCAGTACTCGGTTAGTGACAAGCAGAGGCGCAGTTTGGGGTGACCCAAGCCTCCTTAGCAGCCAAAAATACACCTTATCAAACCACAAATATTTAGATTTTCACCGCGCAGACACATAAATTGTCCGCGCTTCATGCGTCGAAAGCGATCTCTTTTTCATGACATTTTTGGGTCGGGTTCCTCTTAAGACAATTCTGGCTGTGCCCTCGGGAGTAAGTAAACGTTTGTAAAGGCCCATAGACTCCGCAAAGCCCCGCACGCATTCATAAAGGCCCGTACACGTGGCAAGAGCCCGCAGACGTTTGCAAGGACCAGTGGATGTTTGTAAGAGCCCTGTATACGTCATGAGGGCCCGCAAACGTACGTATACTTTCTTAGAGGCACGACAACAGCCTCGGCGACCGTGCAAAGTGCTATTAGCCTGTCTATCTTCACCATGGCGATCCCATAGACGATTACTTACGGGACCCTGGCGCGGCCCGAAGGAGCCCAGGTGGGGATGGGAGAGGAGGCGGCCGCCGCCTTGGCCCCCGCCCCATGTGTTGCTCCCGATGAAAATGTTATAAGAGTTCCTTTCTGTGCCCAGGGGCCTTGGTGAGGAAGATTGGGCGATTTCCCAACGCCCGAGAGTGGTCTTCGACCGATATTTAGAAGACTGTGGCGACCTCAACCTCCGCGTGGTAAGTTGTCACTGCGGACGATAGACTGTGATGACCTAAACCTCCGCGTGGTAAGGTGTCACTGCGGACGATAAACTGTGGTGACCTAAACCTCCGCGTGGTAAGTTGTCACTGCGGACGATGTACTGTGGCAACCTCAACTTCCGCGTGGTAAGTTGTCATTGCGGACGATAGACTGTGGCGACCTCAACTTCCGCGCGGTAAGTTGTCATTGCAGACGATATCAAGTACCGACCATGATACTGGCAATATCACTGCTGACTAAAGCACAGCCTGGTAATGTCACTGCTGGTCATGGAACAGCCAACGTCGCTGCTAACTATGGTATAGCTAATGCCACGCTGATCAAGTTACGGCCGGTGCTACTGCTGAAGATGATGCAGATAATGCAACTATTGACTATAGTCAAGCTAATTTCACTGCTGACCATTGACCAGTTAATGTCACTGGTGATCGTGGTACAGCTAATGTCACTGCTGACCAAGGTACAGATATAATGTCACTGCTTGCAGTGGTACAGCTAGTGTTAGTACTGACCAAGGTGCAGCTAACTTTTCTGCTAAAACAATGGTGCAACTATCCTCACTGCCGACCATGATTACCACGATTGTCGCCTCTGCAGCCATGAAGGGAGCATCAGTAACAAAGCAGCGCGACATCGGACAGTCGTCAGCGAGGCAGTGACACGGCGGCGATTCTGCCCGTTCCGTTTCAGCCTTGTCCTGCAGCTGACAGCGTTCGGCGGCCGCGAGGCGTGGCCAGGACGACCTGCTGCGCGCCGCGGCCGGCCGGCCAGCCGCACACCCTGTACGACCACACCCCGACCAGGCTGAGCCGCGCGCAGCCGCCGGCCGCGCCGCCGCAAACGGTGAGCCGGCCGACGGAGCAGGGATCGTGTTCGGCGGGCGTGGCGGCCCGGCACTTCTGGCGCTCCCCGGGGGCACGTTCGGCCGATTTGATGCAGTTGGAGCAGACACGCGGACTGGTTGGCGGCGAGTTATGCTGCACCATCCCATCAGTCGCGAGGCCAGGCGCCGGTGTCCGATGTCGAGGCTGTCAATGGGTCAGGTTTCGAATAGTGCTGCATGCAATATCTCCGCAGGAGCTTGGTTTGTCTGGCAAGTGGCTATGTCCCCTATTTTGGGGAAAACTGGGCGAACATGTCTGGGAAGGCAAGCTCGCTTATTATTGTTGAATTCGAGTAGGAAATAATACCTACACCGGGTCGGTACCTCGCTCAACACTGTCTAATCTTCCAGCTGGGAAATTATAGTGAAGCGTCTGGAACTTGGCACGTGGACAGACGGTGGTGAATAGGCCTCCCATTAGCAACAAATGAGTGCTGTAAATGGTAGTTTTGGTTTTTCTCGTACCGAGTGGTACATGATAAAACACTAGTTATATGGATGTGTGCCACTGCCTCCCCCCCCCCCCCTTATTGCCAGTGATCGTCCAGTATAAAACATGGCCTAATCTGCTAGAATGGCAAGCTGATTCTCATACCGGCATTGCCTTGAACACCGGGAATGCTAATGGATATCATATTACAGCGGTTTGTTGCTAAATCACGGAGCGGGGAAAGTGTCCACTTCTTCAGTAGCAGTCTGCACCAAACGTTGGCAAAGGAAGAAGCCTGATTTGTCTGGCAAGTGGTTATGTTGCGCATTTTGGGGAAAACTGAGCACAAATGTTTGCGATGACAACCTCGTTTGTTGTTAAATACGAGGAGGAAATAATTTTTGTATTTTCTCACAACATTACTAGTTTGAGGGGGAGAGGGGGTAAACAAAAGCGAGGCACACAGTTGGAAGCTGAAAGGTTTATTTATAGGAATTAAATAGGATGCTTTACTCTTGTCAGATTATTCGTACCTTTCTGGCCTCTAACCTGACACCGGGCATTTGACCTTCTGACCCCTGACTTGACAACTGATATATTGCCACTCACCTGGCACTCGATCGATCTCTGGTCTCTGACCTGATAACTGACTTGCTGCCACCTCATCAGATACTCGACCTCTGATTCCTTACCTGACACAGGAGTGTCGTTTTGTGGTTGAGTGGGCACACGAAGCTCATGTAAGAAAAACTGAGGCTATATCAGTGTCGAAAGATCATGCTTGCACTGCTTGCGGAATAAATATGTTCAGTGGGACCTGAATTTGTCTCATTTTGTATTCATTATTGGGTTCGCACATTCTAGCATTGGAGGGGCACGTGTCCAAAAGAAGTATGAAAACAACACCCATGTATGTACCTGAATGCCGGACAAGTGACTGATATTCGCCGTGCGCGAAAAGTTTCCCTAAGTGAACGCCTGTTTTCCCATTCTACGTTCGTTTCGGCTCTTCCCGAACGAAGGTTCGTTTTCCTTGTTCGTTCAGGCAGCATCGCCAGCAGTCTCACGTACGCTTCCCGGCAGGTGGAATCGTATCCAGTCAGCCCCATTCTGGAGGACCCAGAAGGAAACATCAAGATCACGGTGCCGAAAAACAAGCCTCTGCTAGGAATCGTCATCGAGGGCGGAGCCAACACGTCGCAGCCTCTACCCAGGATCGTCAATATCCAGGTGAGCCGTGCTAGCGGCAGCAGCCGGGGGCCTTCCTTCCTACTAACCACCTACACGGCATCGACGGGAGCTGAAGCGTCCTTTTGACTGGAACTGTACTGCCTAGAGACGGTCGAGGGCAATGAGAGGATGTGTTGGCCAGTCGCGGTCAGTGGCGCTGTTGGCCAGAGGATGTGTTGGCCAGTCGCGGTCAGTGGCGCTGTTGACCAGAGGATGTGTTGGCCAGTCGCGGTCAGTGGCGCTGTTGGCCAGAGGATGTGTTGGCCAGTCGCGGTCAGTGGCGCTGTTGGCCAGATGATGTGTTGGCCAGTCGCGGTCAGTGGCGCTGTTGGCCAGAGGATGTGTTGGCCAGTCGCGGTCAGTGGCGCTGTTGGCCAGATGATGTGTTGGCCAGTCGCGGTCAGTGGCGCTGTTGGCCAGAGGATGTGTTGGCCAGTCGCGGTCAGTGGCGCTGTTGGCCAGAGGATGTGTTGGCCAGTCGCGGTCAGTGGCGCTGTTGGCCAGAGGATGTGTTGGCCAGTCGCGGTCAGTGGCGCTGTTGGCCAGAGGATGTGTTGGCCAGTCGCGGTCAGTGGCGCTGTTGGCCAGAGGATGTGTTGGCCAGTCGCGGTCAGTGGCGCTGTTGGCCAGATGATGTGTTGGCCAGTCGCGGTCAGTAGCGCTGTTGGCCAGAGGATGTGTTGGCCAGTCGCGGTCAGTGGCGCTGTTGGCCAGAGGATGTGTTGGCCAGTCGCGGTCAGTGGCGCTGTTGGCCAGAGGATGTGTTGGCCAGTCGCGGTCAGTGGCGCTGTTGGCCAGAGGAGTGTTGGCCAGTCGCGGTCAGTGGCGCTGTTGGCCAGAGGATGTGTTGGCCAGTCGCGGTCAGTGGCGCTGCCGCACGATCATTGTTGGAGAAGTTTGGTAGTTATTGGTGAGGCTCAATGCATGGAGGCAATGGGCGCTGCCAAATTGGCTGACGGGACCCACCCAAATAAGGTCCCATGCTAATAGTGCAGGAAGTTGGTGCGAGAAAATGGGTCTGGGCCCCACCAAATGTATTGGAAGCTCCACCTCTGCGCCCGAAGTTCCCCCGGCCGCTAACTGCTCACACGAGCGTCAGATAAATCCACGTAGATGTGTGACAAACATGGCATGCCTTGTTCACCGTATGTGTGCGCTTCTTGCTCCTCTGGCACACACAAACGGAGGCCCTTCCCTAGGGGAAAATAAACCACCAAAAATGACAGCTTGACGTGACGAACGAATGACAGCTTGACCAAAGTGACGAACATTTGTGTCCAGCATTGTCATCTATCACATGCAACCGCTCTATGACTAACCAGCCCACCCCCGCTGATCATGCGCACACTTCGCAGCCTTACGGATCGGCATTCAGTGCAGGTGGTCTGATGGTGGGGCAGGTCATCAAGTCGGTTGATGGCAAGAAGCTTATCGGTAAGCAGCCTCTGACAGCAATTTAGTGATATTTAGGTGCTTTCAACAAAGTTCGATATATTCTAATGGTCTTATAAAAAAATTTCCTTCTGACATGTATCATTTAATGGCAAATTCATGTGGAACAACAAGAAGACAATTTCGCCTCCAAGAATTTGTCTAGACACAGTTGTGATCTTCTCAGTTTCCATCAATTTTAGAGCAACGATACTAAGATCGTTATATATATATATATATATATATATATATATATATGTAAGTGTGTGTGTGTACATACATTATAAGAATAGGAGACCTTCGAAAATAAAGTGACCGAAATCCGTGGAGTTTCGGAGAAGTGGAGGTGGGGGGTGGGGGGTGGGGGCGGCCTCGGCAGGCAGGGCCCTCTCCAGATGTTCGCCCCCATGGACCAAATCCTGGCTACGCCACTGGAATATGTTAATACACGATAATGATTGCATTATTTACTAATAATAAGATATATTCATGATTTCAGACCATAGTATGCTAAAACAATGGCAATGGTTAAGCTCACACAATAATGTGTGACCTTATTTGATCCTTGGGCCCATGGCGTGTGCAGTGATATACTAGCTGGAACGTAATTTTTTTTCTCAATCGTTTGGGCACCCATATTTTAGAGACCTTGCGACTGCCTGGCTATGGTAAGTTATATTTTCGTATAGCAGGATGCAGCATAAGGGAAGATTCAACGTGGTCGGAAACCAACGTACCTTGCGAATATGCGAATGGCGTCACAGCTATGTCGAGCTGTATGCTTATGTCATATGTCTTATGCTCATATGTCGAGCTGTAAGCTTCTAAATGTACCGTGGGCTACCAGACTTCCCTTTTCCGTCTGTCCGTGGTGCCGACGGCGTGCATTGTCGACAGGTATCGACCACCAGCGGGCGGCACAGGTCATCGCTGAAGCGTACGCCAACAAACACAAGCCCGACATAGAGTTCGTGGTGCGTGAGCTGAAGCGGTGCAACTTCAACGTCAAACACTGCGCTCCCGACGTGTCGCCCGACTAGTGCTGCCACCTGTCGTGGAGTCATCCAACACGCCGGAGCACGCGCGGGCCAAGTTTCCCGTCGTGTTTTCCAAGCTGTCGCTCGCTCTGCCGTCTCCTGCCTGGAGGCGTGCTGAGTGAGCCTGGGGGCGTGCCACTGTCTCTGTCGTCACCTGCCGGCCGTCTGGAGGCGTGCTGAGTGATCCTGGGGCGTGCCACTGTCTCTGTCGTCACCTGCCGGCCGTCTGGAGGCGTGCTGAGTGATCCTGGGGGCGTGCCACTGTCTCTGTCGTCACCTGCCGGCCGTCTGGAGGCGTGCTGAGTGATCCTGGGGCGTGCCACTGTCTCTGTCGTCACCTGCCGGCCGTCTGGAGGCGTGCTGAGTGATCCTGGGGCGTGCTGCTGCCTCTTGCCTGTGTCGCCCGACTGGAGGCGGCCCAATCGCCGACAGGTCCGGCCACGAGTGCAACTCTCCTGGGGCCAGTCAATATCACAAGGACAAGGTTGAGCCCTCTCTCGAACGAGTGTCCGCACTTTAGCGATCCGCATTATGGAGAACAAACAGGCCATTTCAAAGCCATTTGAAAAGCAGATCTAGTCAAAAATGGTCTTAAACAGGACCATGATTCAGCTAGGATTGCGCTATCGTATTTTGTCTCCTTACCCTCGACACAACAGTCCTGAAATGGTCCCAACGTAACGCAAGTGAAACATTCTCCGAAGATCCGTGGGACACAGATCCACATGCATGACCGGAGGCTCGCGAATGTCCGCCATCTCCGCCTCGCCACAGTCGCCGCTGGCGCTGACGCTCGTGTCCGTGTCGGTGTGTCTCTGCGCAGCTTCTCTCGGTGCCAGGCGCCGTCGAGCGTCATGTGCTCGCGATTTTCAGAGTGTTGACGCTGTCCCCGACGGGCGCCGGCCCGCGGCGGGCCTGCCCCAGATGGATTCGGGCCCAACATGTCGGTGGGTGGTGCGAGCACGGCACCATGCATATCAAGCTGGGGAGGAAGTAGTGATAGAAGTATCAGTGTTGTGAGTCGTGCTGGTGGTGGCGTCGTGTGGTGACAATGCTGAGGCACATGCAGGCCGTTCGCCGCCCGTGTCGTGGTCTCGGAGCCGAATCTGTGTGCGAACGTGTCCACTCTGTGATCGCCGTGGCTTGTAGAGCGCTTCTTGCAGTCTCCAGCATCGAAGCAATAACGCCGAAATGTGATGTGTGTTGATTTGGTACACGTAGCGCCGGCGCATCATCATATGGCCGTTGTACTGCCTTGCATGCCACACGGACTTTTGCACGGGTGCGGGGGAAGACCGATGATGGGCGCGCCGCGGTGCCGCGGCTGCCGCCTCGTGTGGCGGCGCGGCGTCACATTCGTCTGCCTCGTGTGGCGGCGCGGCGTCACATTCGTCCGCCTCGTGTGGCGGCGCGGCGTCACATTCGTCCGCCTCGTGTGGCGGCGCGGCGCCACACTCGTCCGCCTCGTGTGGCGGCGCGGTGCCACACTCGTCCGCCTCGTGTGGCGGCGCGGTGCCACACTCGTCCGCCTCGTGTGGCGGCGCGGTGGCACACTCGTCCGCCTCGTGTGGCGGCGCGGCGTCACATTCGTCCGCCTCGTGTGGCGGCGCGGCGTCACATTCGTCCGCCTCGTGTGGCGGCGCGGCGTCACATTCGTCCGCCTCGTGTGGCGGCGCGGTGCCACACTCTTCCGCCTCGTGTGGCGGCGCGGTGCCACAGTCGTCCGCCTCGTGTGGCGGCGCGGTGCCACACTCGTCCGCCTCGTGTGGCGGCGCGGTGCCACAGTCGTCCGCCTCGTGTGGCGGCGCGGTGCCACAGTCGTCCGCCTCGTGTGGCGGCGCGGTGCCACAGTCGTCCGCCTCGTGTGGCGGCGCGGTGCCACAGTCGTCCGCCTCGTGTGGCGGCGCGGCGTCGGGTTGGTGATGCGAAGCCAGCTGCAGCACCACTGAGCTCGCGCGACGCACAGCCCAGGCAGCACACGACTAATTGTCACTGGTCGTCACCGGCCGTCACTGACCCAAGAGGCAATACGCCTTGCACCGTGGTGTTATGATTGCAACAACAATACAAAAATATAACAATAGCAACATAGAATCATGAGTTATCCGCACTCTGGCAGATGCGATCCGAATGCTCGACATAGAGCGCACATTTCGAAAGTGCTGTGAATAATACACGGTACTAGTTTCTGATAGGGGTAGAACAGAGTTATATTACATACTGGCTGTGACATCACTGGATGAGTAAATTGCTCTATCACAATTGCCTTCAAACAGCATCCCAATTGAATTTCTTTCGCTCCTTGTCAGCTTCCCATAGGTCGATGCTGCTCGTGGCTTTACAACGCACTAAGCAGCTCATGCCACATGACGTTGCTTAACTTCCACTACGCCGCGAAGGGCAGACACCGAGTGCAATCTAACCTCGCATATCTAGCTTCCCAGACACCAAGCTCAAACACTGAGCTATCGACGCCTAGCCTACTGCCTTCGCACAACAGTCCAGCTTCAGGGCGGGTCTCATATCAGACTCTCGTCCGTCCATATAGGCGGCCTGGCCTTTTGTGCACAGAAAACCAGGCATTAACTAATTATCTTTATTTATTGCTTTTATGCAACTGCAAGTGTTTATATTAAACGCTAGCTTCGCTAGTTGTGTGAACTCTCATGCGGCAAACAATTAACAGTACAGGCACTTTTTGATCGTGACACTATCGGAATATAAATAATTAATATAAATAGCTCAGAAGTACCAAGTATTTGACAGTGGAACAGAAACGGAACACATCTAGCTGTGAGCGGCGTGTGAGTATTTAAAGCACGTTAAACACCGACTAGAAGAGTTAACGCCAAGAATAACAAACATTGCACGGTTAGCGAACGAACAGCAAGACCCTGGCCCGACCTCGGGCAGTGGTTAAATACTGATCAATAGAGCTGACACTGGCGCCACCTATATCAGGTCAATAGACCGATTTCACTAGTAAATACTGGTCAGTTTACAATAGATTTGAGATGCTATTTGGTCAACAGCAGACTAAACCCATTCAACAAGACGTACGTTTTATCATTTGACATTCCTATGCCCACCCACGCGACAATCAGGCTCCCATTCCTACAGCCGCAGCAACCAGCCTTGGATTCTCACCGTCGCGGCAATCAGAGGATCGGACTCGCACTGCCGTGGCAACCGGAGGCTCAGACTCCCACCAGTGTAGCGATCAGAGGCTCGGGCTTCCAGTCCGCGGAAATCAGACGCTCAGACTATCACCACAGTGGCAATCAAGAGGCTCGGCCTCCCACCACCGCGGCAAACGGAGGCTCAGACACCCATAGCCATGGGAATCAGAGGCTCAGACTTTCAACACGGCGGAAATCGGTGGCTCAGACTCCCATCACCGTGGCGATCAGAGACTCAGACTCCCAACCCGCCGAAATCAGAGGATCCGACTCCCACCACCATGGGAATCAGAGACTCGGAATCCACGGGATGTAGAAACTCAGACTTCCATCACCGCAGCTGCCAGAGGCTCAGAGTGAGAGCAATAGCACGTTCACGAGAATATCGCTGACACGTTTGACGCATGGAATGCATCTGATACCACCACAACCATCGCCGCCAATATCCTATGGTCCCAAGAGGCAGCAATGGGCTTTGTTAATTCAATCTGCCCACCTGAAAACAGTACGTAGCCAACACCATACATCGCTGGACCAAAATAGCGTTATGTTACCTCGCCGACCACGTAAGCGAGCCGTGCTGACACAAACGACAGCCGAGCGCACGGTGATGCTCGCCGACACATGAGACGGAAATGTGACATCAGAGGCGTTCTCGATGGCTTGTGAGGTCAGAAATGAAACGTTGACGACATGTTCGGTAGTGAGTGAGCTCAAAGCGGCACGAGGTAAACAAGGACGGAATTGCGCACTATCCTGAATACAGCCAACACCACCGGCACAGTGCATTCAGCTCCAGGCACCACCACTGTGCATTGGCTGTGTGAATGTGACCTACACACAAATACGCGGCTGTAATAAATCTGTGCTTAAACACTTCTCTAGCTGCACTGTGACAAGCAAGGGCTAGGTGTTGCCCGTGCATCACCGGACACGAAGTCGGTGAGAAGCAAGAGGCTGCGACCGGAGTCAACTCGGACGGCCGCACGGCGTACCGCTTCCACAGCTGGTGGTGGTCAGCACCGCTACCGCAGCTGGTGGTGGTCGATGGCCGCGCCGCTACCACAGCTGGTGGTGGTCAGCACCGCTACCACAGCTGGTGGTGGTCGACGGCCGCGCCGCTACCACAGCTGGTGGTGGTCGTGGAGATTACGAACTTCTCGGCCACCCTCACGACCGCCTGACGAACTCGCCGACATATGACTCTGCGATCCGTTGTGGGAGTGACGACTGAACGTCGGTGAACTGGAAAGAGACGGCTGTGTTGACGGAACAGTCTCAGGCTCACAATTATCCAGCATGAGGGAGCATACGCACTTTGCGCCAGAAAGGGCACAAATAGATACACTTGCAGCGCAGCGAACCTCATGAGCTCATGTTCGGATTGTGCGACAGACCGGCATGACGTACCCATTCAAAGCGCCATTCGAAGAGACAATGGAGGCCACCTGGTTAGAACTCTTTCCCGGCGACCGCTTCTTGTTCGGATAGAAGAGTTCATCATCTGAAAACAGCCACCGAACATGATTAAACAGACACCTGTAAAGCATCACGCACATGCTAAAATATACAAGATACTGCAAACTAATGGCAATGTTATCAATACGACACCCATACGCAAAACGGTCGGATAGACCGCTATTTAACTCTGGAAGAACCAGTCTGGGGCTTAATCAACACCGCCATACTTATCTCCTCTTCCAAACGAGAAACCCGCTACGCGCGAAACCCGAAATGACTTATCGGGAATTTATCACAAAAAGTACCCAATCTGGGAGGACATGGCTGACTCACTGGGCGCCATCCATGGGTAGGAGACAGGAGAGGCCAGGTCGGTGGAGCGTCTCTGCCGTCCGGCGCAGCGGCTGCCGGTGCCGGCGCGCGCTGCAGGGGCGGCGGCTGACGCCTGTGGCGGCACACGGGCGGCGGCGTGGTGCCGCCGCTCGACCCACCAGGCTGGTGGCCCTCGGCCCGACACGGAGCTGTCGTCACGCAGCGGGGACACAGCCGGCGGCGGCCAGACGCTCCGTTCGAGTGCGCCCGGGGGCGACACGGCAGCGGGCCGCCGTCTCGGTGGGCTCAGAGGCGGTACACGGTGCAGAGGGGATCGACGCACTGCCGTGGGAGGAGCTGCTTTGTTTGGCGTGTGGCACGAAGCAGTCACAGCTGGCAAACGGCTGGCACACGCCTCCAGTCCGGAGAACGCGCTGCGCCGACGGCACGCCACTGCTTCCACGGGAGAGATCACTTGCTGGTGCAATGCACCCATATGTGGCCACAGCGGTGAAGAACTCTGTCGCGCCTGCGACTGACGGCGCCTGAATAAACCCGGCGGGGAGTACTGGGCAGTCTTCCTCCCCTGACCCTCCCACATTGTCTTTGGACGTACTCCAGGGGACTGGGCAGGTCGCCTCCCCTCCGGCGATGTCGTGGGACATACTACAGGGGACTGGACAGCTCGCCTTCCCTCCGGTGGTGTCGTGGAACATACTACAGGGGACTGGGCAGCTTGCCTTCCCTCCGATGGTGTCGTGGAACATACTACAGGGGACTGGGCAGCTTGCCTTCCCTCCGATGGTGTCGTGGAACATACTACAGGGGACTGGGCAGCTATGTTCCACGACACCACCGGAGGGAACTGCGGTGGTGTCGTGGAATATACTACAGGGGACTGGGCAGCTTGCCTTCCCTCCGGCGATGTCGTGGGACATACTACAGGGGACTGGACAGCTCGCCTTCCCTCCGGTGGTGTCGTGGAACATACTACAGGGGACTGGGCAGCTTGCCTTCCCTCCGGCAATGTTGTAGGACATACCCCGGGGGACTGGGCAGCTTGTCTTCCCTCCGGTAGTGTGGTAGGACATACTTCAGGGTACTGGACAGCTTGCCTTCCCTCCGGTAGTATCGTGGAATGTACTCCAGGGCATTGGGCAGCTTGCCTTCCCTCCGGCAGTATCGTGGGATGCACCTCAGGGAACTGAGCAGCTCGCCTCCCCTCTGGCGTTGTCGGTGGAGACGCCCACGTGGACTGATAATGTTCTCCCCGCTCGTGTGTCACGAGGAATTTTTCCCAGGAGTGACCAGCTGGTCTTGTTTCCGGCTGTGTACATCCACAGCCAGGGGATGGGCACATCTGCGACACGTGGGAGAGGGCCGACCGCCGACAGATGCCCGACTCGGAGAAGGAGAGGTGCTGCGAAGGTGCGGCAGGTACCGGCTCTGGCAAGCGAGAGGCCTGACGCCGCCAGACAGACCCAGTGCGGCTCACACGCACTGGGCCAGGTCGGAACAGGACGTCATCTGCGGACCCCACACAACATCAGGTCAACCACACATGGGTACAGGCCAGTGTTGGAAAAATGGCCATTTTTGGACATTTGGCTGTCCAAAGAATAATACACTCCCAAAAATATCCACTCCTTGGGCTGCCAAACTACCAGATGAAGAACTAATGCATAACAAGAAATCCCAACTAGTTCTGTCACTATCAAATAATGATAATTGTTAACATAGCCCATAGAGCAGCACGCTCAATGGACTATATGGTGATCTTTGACTAGTAGTGAGAATGAGATCCACCAGTTCTAATAATCTTCATCTTGTGTAATCATTTTGGGTCCTTGACACATCAACTTGGCAACATTATTGAGAATAATGTCCATTTGTTATTTCAGCTGATCACCAGGGCTGCAGAAACATTCAAAGAGAATGCAAGGAAAAGAACAGAAGATGAGATGCCTGTTAGAGTTGAAGAATGACAGGATACCAGCAGAATGGAAGCTAAAGTTGGGATCACTATGCATATGACCATAACAGTGAATATATACAAATATAATGGTGCAAGTCAAGTGTATACTGGTGCAAGTGTAATTGCCTAGTACAAGTGAATAAACAAACATACATGCCTTCATTCACTTACTTTCCATTCACAAAAATGCCCTGACCAGAAGTGCTCAGAAGAATGCAAGACCAAAACTAGAAAGAGAACTGGAGTAGGCAGTACACAACTCGCAACTAGATAGGCATAAAGGGAATGATTTTCCGAATATCTCAGTAGGTGCAAGTCATGCTTTGGCATGGCAGTTTTTTATGAGGTGGGAGGCAAAAAAAAACAACAAAATTGTACTCAGTGTCAAATGGGATGGGTGCACCCAACAATATCCTGAAACACTTCATAAGTGCACAATCAATGTGCATGAATACATGCTTAGGTGCACTGGAGTGACACCAAACCCATAGGAGTAAAAAATAATGTATTCCGACACCAAAATAAGCAGACTAGCCCTTGACGCCAAAGCATTTGTCTGCTGAAAATGATTGTTTTCAGCAGCCTTCAAAATAAAAAAATCAAACAATTCTGTCCAAACAAGAACAAAGTCACAAAGCTTCATCTATTACAGGGCCATCCATTAATGAAGACCCTAGGTATGTATGCCACTGGGTGCATATGCACTTGCATGTTGATGTGGATGCAGATGCACCTAGGTAAAACTTACCTACCTAGACTTGCGCCAAGTAGGTACCTACCTAGTAGGTAGGTACGTACTAGGTAACCTACCTACATCCATGCAATCTATCTATAGGTAAAGGCATCGCAATATTATCATAGTTCACCCTTTCACACCAACGGCAATGAGAGGCATTCAATTTGAACAATTCAATTGAGCCTAATTTCTTACGTAGGATGTCACCCACCGACGGGTCGACACCACACCACAGCAATTACTACTCTCACTTGAGGGCCTTGAGTCTCACTTCCCGCCTACCGGTCCATCAATCATCCAAATACCTACATTCTAACACCAGCGTACTGCACAACTACTTATATTTGCCACACGATATAATCTCTGGACTTCCAAATTCAAAACATGAAGTAATCCCTCTTCCAATGAAGGAAGCTTGCATGCGTCGCCTGGCTAGTAAAGAAAACTACCACTCTCTGGGACGGATTGGAAATTTAGAGGCTCTTGGCCGGGGTGAATCATGCCTCTCCAGCTCCCACTCTTCCGGGAGCTTTTTAAACCACTCCGAAGAAAGGCAATTTATAATTAGCCTTTGAATGATTCCTGAAAGATTGGGATGTTCTACATCAGCTTACGGAAGAGAAAAGGTGTATTTCTGGGTTTTTGAAGCAATCGCAGCCGATCTAAATAAAAGATATCAGGTAAAATTTACGCGTGAAAATTAGCCAAATCCGTCCAAGACATTCTCCAAAGCTGTTAAGACTTTGTGGAAAAATAGACCACCAGATAACCAGAAATTTCGGTGTCTTTTGATTTCATGACATACATTGTTTCAGAGCGCCACATATTCGTGACACAAATACTGTTTATGCCACTCGGACACAGATATTCTACAACTCCGCAAAAATAAAATTTGACTGTGTGGATTTAATCTGGGTGGCCCAGAGTTAAGATATTAAAGTACAGATTTAAGATAATTTAAGAAAATAATTATTCCTTGAATTTTTCGGGTACACTGGTACAGGCAGACAACTTGCGTCGTGTCACAAAACGTGCCGACGTGAAAAATGTTCTAACCAGGGGAAAATATTTGTCACGACAATGTGTAACTGACGTTTCACGTCAAACGTCCATCAGTCACAGTATATAAAAACCTTCAAGTTATATTCAGCACACCGCCTTAGTACCCAACCTTTGAGCTGTCTGTGCACATGTACGGATTTATTTTAAATCGACTGATAAATTGAGAAAACAGAATGCCCAAAACCGATTACAATGGTGAATAATATTAGCTCTTGAACATCCATAGTTGATTTACGAAAATAACCAAAATGCAACTGATAGGAGATAGTGAAAGATGAGTGATACCGTTCTCGTGTCACCGTATTACTTTCCACGGAGGCGACACATTGACCCCGAACGACTCGCACAACCTTTAGTCACACGCCGCGACGGGCCGAACCGGGGAACCACTAGGCAGAGAAATTTGCAGTGCTCCGGAAATCGGACGAACAGCGCCTGTGAAAAGGCCACTTGCGTACTGCGGTGCGCTATATTACACCCCCCTTCCACTTGGACATGCATGAATGTCTTGTCAGCTATTCCAAACATGAACAACGTGCAACAACGGTATCGTCGTCACATCGATGATCTTGAAGTGAATGCACAGGGATCTTCTACTTTCTATATGCATGGGTGTACTATGTCGTATATTCCGGTAAGCTTTTCGGTACGTGTATATACGCGCCCATTTGTGTGCATGGTTGTCCTATCTCTTACTACCTAACTTTATTTTGTAAACGTTGGCTTCCACAAGACCACTATAGACATTGCGTATTCATCGACGGGCATACCACATTCATCAGCTCCACTATATTGTGTGCCTGCATCCAGCAGTAGTTATTTGCAAATGGCAGCTTCAACAGTGAACAAAGAAGAACGACAGCGAAACATGCGATACGGCGAGGCTCGCATTGGATAGCTAGCTGCTTGACTATGTGCGTAGATGGACCACCACCGTTCCAACAGTTTCCCCTTAATGAGCCCTTGGAGTGATAGCTGGACGCTTTGTGCTAGCACCTAGGAATTTTGGGGAAAACGTTGGCCAGTTTACAAAGCATTCAAGAGCTCCTGCATGGATCACAGCGACTTAAAGGGCCAGATGACCAGGGCTCTGAACGTTGTCGGAGGGAGCCCCTGAACTATATGGAGGACCATGCACCAGTATCTCAGACGCCGAAGGCAACAAACATTAGACGTCGATGTCCCGCTATCAATAGAGCATCCAAATCCCGCGCAGCAGCAATTGCAAGACCAGCTGATACTATTACCGTCACGGTCGGCGAAGAAGCCCGGGTACACCACGAAGTTGTTGACTTGTGCGCACGGCTGGCGCAGATCGTAGTGCTTGGCCAGGAACGAGGTCAGCTTGTTGGATGGCCGGTCGATGGCCAGGTGTACCGGCTGAACCGCTTCGTTCTGTCGACGGCGCCATGTCCGGTCAGCGACGGCACGACACCGGTGGTAACGAGAAAGCCGCACAGCATGACACTGGTGGTAACGAGAAGCCGCACAGCATGACGCCGGTGGTAACGGGAAGCCGCACAGCATGATACTGGTGGTAACGAGAAAGTCGCACAGCACGACACCGGTGGTAACGAGAAGCCGCACAGAATGACGCCGGTGGTAACGAGAAGCCGCACAGCATGACGCCGGTGGTAACGAGAAGCCGCACAGCATGATACTGGTGGTAACGAGAAAGTCGCACAGCATGATACTGGTGGTAACGAGAAGCCGCACCGCATGATACTGGTGGTAACGAGAAAGTCGCACAGCATGATACTGGTGGTAACGAGAAAGTCGCACAGCATGACGCCGGTGGTAACGAGAAGCCGCACAGCATGATACTGGTGGTAACGAGAAAGTCGCACAGCATGATACTGGTGGTAACGAGAAGCCGCACCGCATGATACTGGTGGTAACGAGAAGCCGCACAGCATGATACTGGTGGTAACGAGAAAGTCGCACAGCATGATACTGGTGGTAACGAGAAAGTCGCACAGCATGATACTGGTGGTAACGAGAAAGTCGCACAGCATGATACTGGTGGTAACGAGAAGCCGCACAGCATGATACTGGTGGTAACGAGAAAGTCGCACAGCACGGCATCACGGCGCCGCCGCATGGGGCGTGCTAGCACAGAGCACATTCAACACACACACACACACACCACTGCCCGACACTGTCAGTGACGGGGAGGGGCTGACACGGAGCACATTCAACACACACACACACACACACCACTGCCCGACACTGTCAGTGACGGGGAGGGGCTGACACGGAGCACATTCAACACACACACCACTGCCCGACACTGTCAGTGACGGGGAGGGGCTGACACGGAGCACATTCAACACACACACACCACTGCCCGACACTGTCAGTGACGGGGAGGGGCTGACACGGAGCACATTCAACACACACACACACTGCCCGACACTGTCAGTGACGGGGAGGGGCTGACACGGAGCACATTCAACACACACACACCCACTGCCCGACACTGTCAGTGACGGGGAGGGCTGACACGGAGCACATTCAACACACACACACCACTGCCCGACACTGTCAGTGACGGGGAGGGGCTGACACGGAGCACATTCAACACACACACACCACTGCCCGACACTGTCAGTGACGGGGAGGGGCTGACACGGAGCACATTCAACACACACACACCACTGCCCGACACTGTCAGTGACGGGGAGGGGCTGACACGGAGCACATTCAACACACACACCACTGCCCGACACTGTCAGTGACGGGGAGGGGCTGACACGGAGCACATTCAACACACACACACACACACCACTGCCCGACACTGTCAGTGACGGGGAGGGGCTGACACGGAGCACATTAACACGCACTTCACTTCCTCACACTGTCATCGACGGGGGGCGGGGGGGGGGGGGCGTGCTGACACGAGGCACACGAGGAAAATTCGGCACGGCAGGCACAACGGAGCCACGGGCTATTGTCCGTGTCTCCGAATTGCCGGATTGGGAGACAGGGCTCTTGCCCAGTAGCGAGGCTTTTCGCCACCCACTGATGTGTGTGTATGGGTATTTGTATATGTGTGTGTGCGTGCGTGCGTGCGTGCGTGCGTGCGTGCGTGCGTGCGTGCGTGAGTGCTTGCGTGCGTGCAACGAATACGATCCAGCTACAAAAATACAACTACGCGGGTGTGCAGTCACAATGGCGCTGGGTGTTACGAGATTATTGCCGCGAGGGTGACAACGAGGTCGTTGACAGCGGTGGGAATAAACGGTGGTGGCGGTTCACTTGCGCATTGATCGACATTGCCACACCTCAAGCAGTTGCATGCAACATGCGGGGGACCGTATTGAAGTCGGAACTACACGGCATACAATCCTTGCCACCACCTTCAAATCGAAATATGCATACCTTGGTTTTTTTTAGACGTGTTCAACTAATTGCTAGATCATATAGCGTCCCCGACCTCTCACGCCGACTGGTCGCGGATGGACTCTATAATCCCGTTGGTTGTGGGACTCGAAACCACGATCTTACGATCAAGAGTCCAACGTCTTACCTACTGAGTTACCGCAACTCACCTAATAACAGCCACCCTACCACCACTCTGGGCGCGAATGATCAATTCTGGTCGAAGCGCCCTAAAGCCCAAATAACTAACTAACTAACCACCACTCCAGATCACACCCGTCCGGTGATGGGAACCCGCCCCACCACCACCGACCACGCACTCTCACGTGACGGGCAATCACCCAACCCCACCAACAACTGTTGGCCGGCACTCGCCTGCAGCATGGCGTCAAACAGCTGTCGGCCGTAGCCGTGCCTCTGCAGAGACTCGTGCACGTAGAAGTCGAGCACACAGACGGGCATCACTTCGTTCTGGTCGCTTGACGAGTCCAGGATGAACAGACGCTTGCGACCCACCTTCAGAAAGCCCACGCATATGTCCTGTCCCTCCACCTCCCTGCGACGAGAGGACGTGGGTCAGACTGGCTAGGGGTGGCACGTTACACCTGAGTAACCAGGGACCATGGGCCAGTCGGGCATGCTTCCCTGTAACGGGGGAGCCGGAGAGACACGTCACACCGCCCTGTAACGGGGGAGCCGGAGACACGTCACACCGCCCTGTAAGGGGGGAGGGGGGGGGGGAGCCGGAGAGACGTCACACCGCCCTGTAACGGGGTGTGGTGGTGGTGGATTTGTGCTTTAGGGCGCGTGGACTGCATTGGTCATTTAGCCGGAGAGACACGTCACACCGCCCTGTAAGGGGGGGAGCCGGAGAGACGTCACACCGCCCTGTAACGGGGCAGCCGGAGAGACGTCACACCGCCCTGTAACGGGGGAGCCGGAGAGACGTCACACCGCCCTGTAACGGGGGAGCCGGAGAGACACGTCACACCGCCATGTAACGGGGCAGCCGGAGAGACACGTCACACCGCCCTGTAACGGGGGAGCCGGAGAGACGTCACACCGCCCTGTAACGGGGGAGCCGGAGAGACGTCACACCGCCCTGTAACGGGGGAGGGGGGGAGCCGGAGAAACGTCACACCGCCCTGTAACGGGGGAGCCGGAGAGACACGTCACACCGCCCTGTAACGGGGAGCCGGAGAGACGTCACACCGCCCTGTAACGGGGGAGCCGGAGAGACGTCACACCGCCCTGTAACGGGGCAGCCGGAGAGACACGTCACACCGCCCTGTAACGGGGCAGCCGGAGAGACGTCACACCGCCCTGTAAGGGGGGACGGAGAGACGTTACATCTTCCTGTAACGAGGGGACCGACATCACACCTCCCCGGGAAGGGAGCCGGAGACATCACAGTTCGCTACAACGGAGAGGGCGTGGCTCAGCTGGGCACAGAAGATGCGCGCGACACACCCATGTCGCCGGTGAAAGGAGAAACCGGGCGAGTCCCAGACCTTTCTTGGACGTTGGATGATTACGTACGTGAGAAACAACCCGAGCGGGTTCATCGACAACGAACAGAAACACGTCAAGTACACAAATATATCCATCTTCCCCGAGGAGTGGGTGCGAAGGAGGGAAGGAGGGGTTCTCGGATCAGTTCTCGGAGACAGAAATCATCGTGCAAAATGTGTGTAAACACATAAGGAACCAATCGAGAACAATCCATAGTAGTCTACATAGAACATGCACCGCCAGAACCCCACGTCTCCGCATAGACACGTGAGACCTCCCTGTAACAAAGGAAATGGTTACACATCCCATGTCTCACTTGTCACATAAAATAATCAGACCGAAAGGCAGTTTTTGCAATGCACAGAGAGCATGAGCACAGAGCAAACAAAGACAACAGAGCTAACCAGATTCTGCACGGATGAATTTGCACCAATGTACACTCTCAAGTTTGCTAATCTATAAATATCTATACGAGGACCGTACTGGAAAACTGGGTCCATGTCTGTCCCGTCCCGTTCCGTTTCGTTCCAGTTCCAGTTCCATTCTGGTGCCGACAGTGCCCTTAGCTGATGTACCTTTAAGCAAGCACTCAAACTCATTCTCAAACATGAAGAACTAGCACCATGCTAATCAAAAGTGGAGTATTTTGCAGTGGTGTGAAGTGTGTTTGAATGCATTGTGCATGCATCAATTGGGTAACAACAAGGAGCTTGTGTTGTGCGCATGATCTAAAGTTAATGTTCAAGTTACCGGTGTTAGTTAGTTCGTTATTGTAGCCTAGGGGCGCATCGACTGCAAAGGTCATAAAGCGCCCATAAAGTTGCCGGTGTTGAAGAGCAGAGACGAGACAAAGTTACTGAAGGGCAAGAACCCAACTAAATATACAGGAAGTTCCAGCCATAATTATAACAGCTATTAAATCATGAAATTCAGCTTGATATACAATGAGTTTTGTCCATGCACAATTTGTCTCTGGTTGGTTATTGGTTTTACGACACGTCGACCGTTTGAGTCATGTAGCGTCGCCAATCTCTCACGCCGATTGGTCGCGGACGAAGAGTAGCGACAGGTGAGATTCGAACCCACAATCTTTCGATTGTGAGACGAGCATCTAACCCCTAGACCACTCGTCCCCGCACAATTTGTCTCTATCTCACCACTACCCACTAGACGAAGCAGAAAGTTAGTAAGTTGTATTCCTACAGACAAAATCAAAACAAAACAAACACTACACATGCAGGGAGAGTAGCATGGTTCCGGCACGGAAGAACGCTTGAGAGTGATGTGAGTTTTATGGCCACTATGCTCAAGATTTGCACAAGTTAGATTGAAGTTTAAAAATGTTGTGCAAGATATTTTCATATTCCCAACATGACATCACCATGTCCTCATCTAAAAGACACGATATACCTTTGTGAAAAAAATCTGCTGTCAATCGATGTCTGCAACGGATCGTGTGAGACAAAAATATTGGTGAAGTTATCTGGTGGAAACACTCTCTTTCCGTTTTCACAATGCTCGTCTTTCCTAGAGAAGCCCGATACCATCAGACTCACTGCCCCGCCCCCTCTGGTGCCTTTGGCAGCGGTGCCACACATGCGCTGGAATCGCCGCCGGCCAGACACCAGCGTCGGAGCGCGCAGTCGGCGGCGGGCCGGCGGGGCCGACGGCGGTCACAGGCGGTGCTGCTGGAAGGATGACGGGGCCGCTGCTGACGCTGCTGACGCTGTTGACGCTGCTGGTGGCCGGCTGCCTCGGACTGGGCCGCCACGGGCCGGCTCTGACAGAGACAGCCAGGCGCCAGGCAGCGGTGGTGCGCCGCCTCGCGTCGCACGGTCTGCTCGACCGACAGGAGGCCGCCATCGTGTTCGGCGCCGCGTCCGCGCCGCACGTGGACGCACTCGCCAGGCTCCTGCGCTGGGAGCCGGGCGTGACGCTGTTCCAGTGCTCCGACTGCGGCGCCGACCGACTGCACGACGTGGTGGTGGCGCCGACGCGCGGCCTGCGGCTGCTGGTGGCCGACGACGCCCTGCTGCGGCGCTGGGCCGCCATGTCGACACGGCAGTGGATCGGCGGACAGGTGGTTCTGCTGCCGACGCCCGCCTCCGCCTCCGCCTGCCACATGCTGCTCCGATTGCCGCTGCTGGCCAAGGCCAATCTGCCGCTCTGTCTGGAGCTGTCGCACGCCGCCGCCGTCGTCCACCAGCGCGGCTACGACGGATCGGTGCGCTCCCAGCGCGTCGACAGGCTGGCGGCGGCCGGCGGCCTGCTGTCGCGCAACGGCTACCACGGCCGCCGGTTCGACGTCTACTACATGAACTTCAAGCCGTACTTCGAATGCGGCGAGCCGGATCGCCCCGGAGCGGTGTGCCGGCGGCCGCGACCCGGGCCGGACGCCAACATCTTCCAGGCGATCGCCGACCGCTTCAACGTGAGCCTGCGCTTCCGACGGGCGCCCGACAACCTCTGGGGAAACATCGCCGCCGACGGCAGCTGGGAGGGCAACGTGGGCGCCGTGCACCGGGGCGAGGCGGACGCGGCCATTTCCGCGATGTTCATCACCGGCCCGCGCGTAGAAGTGGTGCAGTTCAGCACGCACATGTACATCGAGGAGGTGGCTATCGTCTCGGGTCGGGTGCCACTCGGTCTGGAGGTGAACCTCGTCAGCCTGCTCTCGCCAGCCATCTGGACGGCCACTGCTCTGGCCATGGTGGGTGTCGCCGCCTTCGCCGTGCTCCTGGCCTGGCCACCACCAGCGCACATGATTGACCTATTCGTCGACCAGCTGGTACGGGCGTACATGGTGCTGTGGGCGCAGACACTCGCTCACGTACCGTCCGACACGCCGCGAAGGCTGCTGGTCGCCGTATGGTTCGTGGCGGCCATCGTGCTGGGCACCACGCTGGTGACCGCCCTGGCTGCGAAGCTCGCCTCTCCGCGCGTCTACTGGTCACCGTCCACACTCTGGGACGTCGTCAACCACGACTACCAAGTGGTCACGCACACCACCTACGGCGCGTACGAAGATGCCATGCTCAGTCCGCAAGGTCCACTGTTTGACGAATTACGCGCACGGTGGGTGAAGCGCGACAACAAGGCGACAATGCGTCGCATGCTGGACCACACCGACCACGTGTGTCTGCTGGAGGAGATACAGTACTTCATCACCCTCCGACAGCAGCTCGTGCTCGAGAGTGAGGGTCGCGTGAAGCCCGACGACCTGCACACCGGCACCAAGCGTGCATTCACGTTCCTGGTCGCCTACGGCATGCAGCCGAACACGCCGTACCTGCGTGAGATCGACAGGCTGATCGGCCGGCTCCAGGCCGTCGGACTGGTGCAGCACTGGTTCAGCATGATGCGACTTGAAGATGACAAGAGGGTGATGGGTGTGCTGATGCGCGCGCCCCAGCCGCCGCGCGTGACTCCGCTCAGCCTGGCTCGGCTGATGACCACATTTGAGATGATTGTGATGGGATGGGCACTGAGCGTGCTGGTGCTGGTGATGGAGATCGGCTACCATCGATGGCAGCGACGGGCAGGTGGAGTGGCCAGTTGGTTTTGGAAAGTGAACCAGAAAGTGAACCAGAGTGCTTCGAGGAAGAAAGCATAGATGCCAGTACTTGATGTTCACAAAAGAAAGGCGTAGTAAAGAGGTGGAGAGTGAGGTAAAGACGATGTATTTTAGGTACTTTACCTGGTAGCGGCTATGGTATTTAGGCCTCCAGGGAGGCAAGCGAGGTTATAGTTACTACCCTTAGATTAATTCCTAAACCAATTGGCAAAGATCAAATTATATTCAACGGTTCACGATCAGATGACTTTCGGATACAAAGTTGGTGAACCTGAAGTTGGTGATCAATTGCTGTGTACAGGCGACGTCAATGAAAAAGATGTCTACAGTCACATTGGACACATTCTAAGCGAAAGAAGTCATAAAACAAAAACGATTTCAAACTTTCAGACTTACATCAAATCATCAGGCTGCTCCACTGACGCCAG
The DNA here is from genome assembly GCA_034440615.1 of Ashinkailepas kermadecensis. Taxonomy (NCBI): domain Eukaryota; kingdom Metazoa; phylum Arthropoda; class Thecostraca; family Neolepadidae; genus Ashinkailepas; species Ashinkailepas kermadecensis. The sequence continues at coordinate 9,087 of JAOTOM010001954.1, read as the reverse complement.
AGCAGTTTTCAGGTTTCACATATAATACCATGTAAGTAGATAGGCAAGCCAGAACAGGGCCAGATCCAGAAGTCCGATTTGGCGACCAGTAAATTCGTTTAGAAAAGGGGAAGTCTGGCTGAATTAAAAACCCAAATAAAAATTGTGCCCGCGCCATAGTGCCTCTCAGCATTCAGCTCGTGAAGAAATTGTAGAATTAGCCAGCCTGCGCTATAAATGGATTACAAGCGTCATCAAAAACACGCCGTCAAGAGTGACACAGCCGGCGTCAGCGGGGATCCGGCTGTGGCCCAGAGTTATCACACGACGGCAGCGCTGCAGCATTGACCGCACCTCCAGACCGGCTCAGAGACCGCAGGGATCCGGCTATGGCTGAGAGCTGCCACCGGCGGCACCACCGCCGCGCTGACCGCACCTCCAGACCAGCTCAGAAACCGCGGGGAGCCGGCTGTGACCGAGAGCTGCCACCGGCGGCACCACCGCCGCGCTGACCGCACCTCCAGACCAGCTCAGAAACCGCGGGGAGCCGGCTGTGACCGAGAGCTGCCACCGGCGGCACCACCGCCGCGCTGACCGCACCTCCAGACCAGCTCAGAAACCGCGGGGAGCCGGCTGTGACCGAGAGCTGCCACCGGCGGCACCACCGCCGCGCTGACCGCACCTCCAGACCAGCTCAGAAACCGCGGGGAGCCGGCTGTGACCGAGAGCTGCCACCGGCGGCACCACCGCCGCGCTGACCGCACCTCCAGACCAGCTCAGAAACCGCGGGGAGCCGGCTGTGACCGAGAGCTGCCACCGGCGGCACCACCGCCGGCCTGACCGCACCTCCAGACCGGCTCGGAGATCGAGCGAGCGCTGTGTAACCGAGGCTCCGTATTTGGAGGCCGAGGCCGAGAACCGTCCACCACACGAGTGACGCCCACAGGTGCTCCCGACTCGACACTACTAGCGTGCACCTATAACTCAGTGGTTAGCGCTAGTCCGGAGTTTGGCAGGCGCCGTGGTGTCAAGTACCAACCGGCAGCTGGTGTCGCGGCTAGCATCATTCACGATCAGGCAGTGGAGAGGATTGCTGCGCCTACAACGCTTACCTTCCCAACTGGTGAAGCGCCGCCCACCTCGCCACAGGCTCAGTTCATCCCTGGATCTCTCCAATGTCATTATCGGGAAGAGGACAGATGTGACCACCTAGGCGATTGACAAAAAGGTAACCGTGCTGGATACGCACGCACGCCACCCATCATTCGCTAAGCTCTGGCCAGAACAAAGGAGCTAAATAAGGTAGCTCTCAGCTTTGGGCTACTTAAAAAACCGTAAAGGGACAGGAGATCCCAGGCTACTGCTAGCGCTTCGATCACACCAAGCGGACGAGATGCGAACTATAACCATGCCATAGGGATGAATGACAGCAGCAGCAGCGAGTAATTAAATCTTGAAGATAATCGTAGAAATAGGCAGAAAGTAGTGCATGTGGAAATTTTGCCATCCCACCTCCTGCGTAGGATAGCTTCATCGTCTACAGATCAGCAGATGTCAGCTCACTCCCGGTGTCACGGTCGTCAATGTTCGTTAGTTTAGCTCAAAGGTAAACATGTTGCCAGGTATCCTATACTTGACAGAATAAAGTGTGTGCGGCCCGTGTAGTCGATTGTGAAATGAGATATATTGGACAATCATCATATTAGCTAAAAATTCCCCCTGAACGTCCTCAGAATTTATCGTTAGTTTCAATGAACGCATAAATAATAAACTGGCACGCCTGCTATGCTTCGCCTAGTTGCTTCAAGATGTGATAGCATCACAAAGAGAATCGCCTGGAGAAATGGCATTGCTAGTATGCTAGAGATCGCAGGAGTAGCGGTGCACAATTGCATTATTTTTGTTTATGTTTGAACACTAATAGTTTCTAAGGAACGCCCTAGATTGCCATAGGTCCGTTTAAATGGTTGGTGACAAATGCAGCCACCCAGTAAGAGCCAACGTTTTCAGACGAAAACTTACTTCAACTAATGGGGGACCTGATGAATCAATCTTGTCGATCGGTGGAAAAGGCATCTGAGGAAATCCGTCTAACTTTGGTAGAACGCTGGTGTTGTAGGATTTCAACGACTTGGATATACGCTGTGTGGAGAAATAGCATTACCGGATGCCCCTTTGGATTCAGAGGATTGTCCCGCTATTTGAATGCGGGAGTGTGTGTGTGGGGGGGGGGCACTCGACTAAGTGCACCATTTCCCAGGAGCGACATTGACTGGGAAAATTGCAGGGGAGGATTGCACTCGATTGCCTCTGGAGGATTGCACTGCCTTGCCTCTCTTCTTGCCTTCGGCTGATACAAATTAGGGGATGGGTGGACTCGAATGTCCTACAAGGCCCTTTCCAGTCAGAGGGGCACCATGGGGAAGTGGAGGGGAACATGCCCCTGTGCCTGGCTTGGATCCACCCTGGTCCGGATCTGCTAGTGATTGCACCAAGAACGAATATCAATACCAAATCCAGATCATAATACTCAACATATATCGACAGCAACTTTGGGGAACACTTGAGGAAATGGACAAATGTTACAGAAACCGCGAGGCGGCGCGAAGAGGGCATCGCACCACCTCCCATACTTTGGGCGAGCTTAACGTTGAACATATAGCCGCTGCATGGAGAATCGACTTCAAAAGGACTCCCCCGCCCCCTCTATTTTCAGACAGTTCCAGTGCCAACGTGGTGAACGATCAGACCAGCAGTGTGCCGCCCGACCATCCGCTGTAACAGTGTGTGTGTGTGTGCAAAGTTCATGGGCAGTGCCACGGGTGGAGACTCCGGGGGTCAGGACGCTCCCTGGGTTCGTTACAAGAACTATCAATCTGAATGCAAATCAATCAATAGGAGATACGAGAAGATTAAACAACCATATTTTTCTTCTAGGTTGGATTTATTGCCTGTGAGAAGAGAGTTAGAGTATATTAGAGAGTGTGCCTGTGCCTATTTACGTTGCGCAAATGTGGCAGCGTAAAACGCGAATTTGCAGAAATGCAGACGCGCACGCCGCGCACTCCAATAAATGCGGATGTACACGCTGCGCACTTGCAAACGTCTGCATTCGCCATAGGATCCTGTCGTAGCGGGCGCAATTATGCAGTAGCATCCACAGTGTGATCAGGCCTTTAATAAACCAACTAACCAAGTCTACAATTGTTTTCAACTGTAATCTACACCACAAAAAGCTTGATTTCTATGCATACAAGAAACGTTGCAAAGTGTGAGTTATTCACAATATTATGCAGTGCTGCTTCAACCACTCCCCTTAAAGTATATAAATATATATATTTTTGTGGGGGTATGCGTATACACGACTCGGCAGTGAAACCAATACAATAGATCACGACATTTTCACCGCCAAATTCGAGCAATTTGGCACCAAATAATTGTTGCTGTGCATTCAAAACGACCACATCCACACAAAATAAACAGATCGTTGATAACCACCTGCAAATATCCCGCCTGTCATATACAGTATATTTGTCCAGTAGCGTCAGAATGAGATTAAATACAGAAAGGTAGCCTCGAAACCAAAGCACGTGAGAGATCCCAGTGGAGTCAGGCAAAATGAAACATTTGAATGCTTAAGCCAAAGCCTATCGAGTCTTAAGCACTGTAGGCCTATCGAGGCTTAAGCACTGTAAGTCAGTATCAAAAACGACACCGCCGTCAAGCTACCAGCAATTAACGTCAGCGGCTTAGCTTCACCTAAATTGGTGGGGAGGGGGAGCTAAGCAGTCAAACCCTCGCCCAAAAGAAGATGTGATCTAGTGTGCGCCCCTAAATAAAATGTTTACGAACATAAATGACTGGGAGGTTCAAACCGCCAAAAGACAGGTAGTTTCATCCTTGTTATGCGCGGACTCAGAATTTGAAATAAATGTAGACACAAACAAACCATTTTTGATCATTCACGAGCATCTTAGACCAATACAAAACAGACGCCGCAAAATTTCCCCAAATAAGTTCGAGGAGAAAGCTCTCACGCTTCTAGATGTGTGACTTGGGCGTTTCATTGGTGTTCTTCGCAGCACTGCAGAAAATGCAGCCAACACCCAAATGTCTACATTAAATAGTGTGCACAACTTGTGACCATAATGCTATATTGTAAAATCTGCCCTATTTGTGACACCAGTGGAGTGAAATGGCAGGCGGCCATTTTCTTCTTAGTAGAAGAAACCAGGATGTCAACAATCTGGAAGCGAACTCTATTCTGCTACTGATTACAGGCACCAGTCGAGGTTTGAGGCCGGGCCGGACACCAGTCGAGAGTTCGTAGCTGGAACAGATACCAGCCGAGAGTCTGAGGCCGGAACAGACACTAATCGAGAGTCTGAGGCCGGGCCGGACACCAGTCGAGGTTTGAGGCCGGGCCGGACACCAGTCGAGAGTTCGTAGCTGGAACAGATACCAGCCGAGAGCTATGAGGCCGGACCAGACACCAGTCGAGAGTCTGAGACCGGGCTGGACACCAGCCGAGAGTCTGAGGCCGGACCAGACACCAGTCGAGAGTCTGAGGCCGGGCCGGACACCAGTCGAGGTTTGAGGCCGGGCCAGACACCAGTCGAGAGTTCGTAGCTGGAACAGATACCAGCCGAGAGCTATGAGGCCGGACCAGACACCAGTCGAGAGTCTGAGACCGGGCCGGACACCAGTCGAGAGTCTGAAGCCGGACCAGACACCAGTCGAGAGTCTGAGGCCGGGCCGGACACCAGTCGAGAGTCTGAGACCGGGCCGGACACCAGTCGAGAGTCTGAGGCCGGACCAGACACCAGTCGAGAGTCTGAGGCCGGGCCGGACACCAGTCGAGAGTCTGAGGCCGGAGCAGACACCAGTCGAGCGTTATGAAGCCAGACACCAGTCGAAAGTTATGAGGCCGGGCCGGACGCCGTCACGAGCGGTGGCGACGGCGTCACTGCCGGAACAGTCCGTCACGCAGACCCAGTCACGCGGCGCTGTCACAAAGGCAGGCGCCGCCACTGACCCAGCAAACCAGCCCAACACGGCGTAGATAAAAGCGCTGCAGGCCGCCCCAGACTGCACAGTAGGTCGCAAACGGATGATCACCACTGATGGGCACAATGTATGACAATGGGAAACGAGAACTCCGTCTCCCATAGCCACAATGACAATAAGAAGTGGGACATAATGAATAACGAATAATATACATATATATATATATATATATATATATATATATATATATATATATATATATATATATATATATTAATTATTCACGTGCATGGAGTACCACAACAGTAGTAAAAAAATAAATATAATATCATACCAAGCAACAAATAGGTATATATCAAAACAAGAACAATACCAATTACCCTGATGTTCTCCCCGTGAAGTAGTCATGGTGCATAGTATGTGCTTTCAGTGAAATATGCTGTGTGTTCACTCTACGCAATACAATAAAAGCTGAACTACCGCGACAGGAATGCACAAATTGGGCACATTTGTTCCGATTGGCACGGCTATAATGCACGTGAAATCGACTTCAACCAAACAACGATTTACAGATTTGATGAATAACCGATGTGGTGGTGGTGGATTGGTACTTTAGAAAGTATCGTCTTGGCAGAATACTGGTTGCACCCTGAGGGTAACTTCATGCATATTTTCTAGTTATGTTCACAAGATCGTTTCGAATGTTGATGAAACCCGGTGCGTGATCGTCCTCGCTCAGCGCGAAGGTAGCTCGTCGGCAACGAGTGTCGCCGCGGGGCGGGGCCGCACAGGCCGCTTCGGTATGTTTGCCCCAGTTTGTGCAAAACTGATCCGGACTTCGGAGTAGCTCATGGCACTAGAGTGGCCTATTTGGCCTGGAATGACTCACTTGGCCTTTGGCCCTGGACAGAACATGGGCACTCTGAATCACATGAGAGCGTATGCAAATTGTGCACATTTCAGAGTACGAAGAGAGTATTGCATGGCCTAGGACACCGATATGCGTGGAAAGCACTCCCATGGCTATACATGAACTGAAACAGCATGGGTTGCGTGTCGGAAGCCAAGATGGATTGCTTTCAATGTTCCTTTTGGCATCGAAGTTTTTCAGCCTAATTTGTGATTGTTACATCAGGAGGATGTAATAAATGATAAAGTACGGGGAGAATGGCGATTCGAGTACTGGAATAATGTAAATAACCCTTGAAACGGACTGCGAGCCTGGACATCAGGAATTTGTTTTCGTCGGAATCTAGAAGTATGCCTGTCCTTGCTTCAGATGGACTTCAACTCTGGCATGATCTGCGAAATTCCTCTTTCGCTCGGCCGGTGAAGGAGGGGGGGGGGGGGGCGGGGCTACGCGAACGTTAATTTCAAACAGTATAAGGGAATGGGTTCAACGAGATTTGAAGATTCCACGTAAATGAGCTTGAAAACGCATGATCATGGAAGCTGATGGGACACAGAGGTATAGCTCCGTTCATGTGATTGATACATAAGTAAATTGCATGAGCACAGCCAGGATGCAACAAGATTTGCCAGTGCAGTAGCTCAAAATATTATCAAATCTAGTGTTCAAGTTACTAAAGTTGGTGAAGCGGCAACACCATCCACGCGCGACCCGTGATGACAGTGTATCGGTGATGGAATGCCGATGGTGATGGAATATCAGTGATAAGTGATGCTGGTGAATTTGGGGTATGTGAAGAGAGTTCTGAGGCTGTAGTCACGAAATGACAGGATGTCTGACCTCCACCACCCAGCCCGCTTCAAGCAACTGGATGTTTTCTCTGAAAGGCTCCTTCCGGTTGATATCATTAACCGGTAGGGGACATTCCATGGCAAGTGTCCATTTCATCCTGATGGGATTTACCGCCACTGAGGATAGGAGGACAAGGGGATAGTCTTTCGATATCCTTCGAGAAAGACGTAAGATTGGAATCCGAAAGAGGTATCACTACAATGTGGATCTGGTGGAAGAGGAGACCCTGCTTCCAGTGTAGCTTCATCTAAGACATTGGCCAGGCTCAAAACAGCTTTGGCGAACCGTTTGGGCAACAGACTGTTTGACTTTGTGGTATGATGATCAGGCTTCATGCTTCGATCATGCTTCCCGTCTATTCATCCTCCTTAATTTCCCAGACGTTTGCGCCCGTTTTTGGCAATATTTTCGGGGATGGATCATAAGCGTCTCGGGATCCTTGTTATCCATCTTTCCATCATCCCAACCCTGAGTACACAATAATTTTACTTCATTCTACTGCACTTTAGGCGTCGTTCTGGTTGTTGTTGTGATTGCAGACGTTGATTTCTGGGACTATTTTTCTGAAGTCTGTCATGCTTTCCTCACCAACTCCCATCATCTAATTTCGAACACGGTAATTTGAGTTGATTAATAATGCTGGGTTAAAATGTGCAAGAACATGAGCCAGGTGAGCGAGGTAGGTGAGTTCTTAGGGAAACATAACTTTGCTCTTTTTTACGGGATCGTTTTGAGTAAGATAAAATGAGGCTTATACTTATAAAATATAATAAGTGTTCTTTCTGTTCAAATCAGAACCGCATTTGGGTTATCCCCACTCTACCGAAAGTCCGATGCGAGGCGACGTCGGGCAGGTCCGACTGGGAGGCTAGCAGGCTAGGCTAGAAGTGGCCAGGTCCGGGTATTCCCAGTTCCTGTCAATCGATCGCAAAGAGCAGGTGGCTTGAGGAACCAGCCAGCAGTGTCATAAACTGGGACGACGGCACAAGCAACCACAGCCGCCTGCCCCCCACGACGGTATAATGCATTACAGAACATGGGGCATCGGTACTATCGGCCAGCACGCTGTTTGACAACGTGGTCACTTCGTCTCTGGGTTGCAGACTACACGGCCACGCAGCACGCACGTACGTGGCGCATACACTGGTGAACCGCCCACCACATGCTTGCGGATGATGATTGCATAAGTATCGTGGTCTACGCTACCCTGAGGGTAGACCACGATAATTACGCAAAAACTTGGTGTCTCTCACGTTCTTGTTAATTGCGCATGATTGCATTGTGTATTTGATTTGTTCGCTAGTGTCAAAAAAAAAAACGGAACTGTCAGACTATGCTGCGTACCTGTCTCGACCTTTCTCCCCATTTTTAAACGCTTTTTCAGTTGCCTTTTTGTCCTGACCTTTCCATTTTGACTTATTAACATTTTGCCATTCACGTTTTTCTGAACTTTTTTCCACTTGACTTCTTGTTCATTTGGTATTTTTCCGTGCAACTTTTTGTCGATAAAACTTTTCGCCCTTCTGAGCATCATTCTTGCTGACGTTTTCCTCTGATTATTTTGCCCTCTTCACATTTTTGCATTTTTCGTCCGACTTTCATGTCTTTTGCCTTTTTGTCCTTCGACTTTTCTCCTGTAGAATTTGTCCTACCCCTCACCAATTATGTTTCTTTCATGACATCCCGGAACGACGCACATGCACATCGAACGAAATAAAATCACTGTGCTTGTTGCTCCCTGCATAATTTTGTATTCCAGCACCAATGATTCTGTGGCGTTTCGGGAACGCCGTCGAAGGCTGCCGTGACGATATCACAACCCGTGTTGCTGGGCGTAACCCTATCTGCAAACAAAGCACGATTGTGGCCTGGAAGCGATGCGAAGCCGTTCCATCGCGACACATTCTCGTGCACCTAGCTTCACGTGAAAGGACTGGAAACAATGCAATCGCTACATCGCGCCATTGATGTGTCATGACTGCAATGGCATAGGCTAAGTAAGTTGTTTCCAAACAACGAACAGAGACTGGGCAGACAGGGTGAACGAAGACACCATATACAACCACCGTAGGAGAAAGTAACACTGGAACAGAGCATCCAGTTTTTGGCTTTTTCGTTGGCTCTTTTTCGAGGAAATTTAGATTTAATTTCCCATCCCACCCCAGAAAGTCCCTGATTGACAATTTTTTTGCACGACGACGAGGCAATGGATGGCATTGGTGTTGGCTGCAATATACTGCTTTGAATCTGTCAGATGCATCAATGCCAACCCATCAACGTTCAGAGGTGATCGGCAAAATATCCGACTGAAGATGAAAAACTGTTTACCATCATGTTTT